>WEIU01019152.1:422876-448386 GCA_013389925.1 Aegithalos caudatus
GGGGGGGTTGTGAAGTCTCCTCTTGTTTTTTTTTTTTTTTTTTTTTTTTTTTTTTTTTTTTTTTTTTTTTTTTTTTTTTCTTTGAGGATTGCTCTCATCTGCTTTTCCAATCCCCTTTTCCCTCATCCCTCCAGCAGGTTCTTGGTTCACACTCAGCCTGTGCTCCGCTGCAATAATTCCAGGCTCTTTGCTGAAAGCCCCCTGCCTGCCTGGTTTGTTTTCCATCCTTCCCAAAGTGCCCACGGAATTTTCCTGCCATTCCCAGGTTATGCCTCGCATTTGTCTCCCAATAATTTCATTTTGAGGTCACTCAGGCTTGGAGTTCTGGCCGAGTTCCTCCAGAGGAGAAGTTACCTCCTAATTTATTAAATGTACTGATGATTAGGTTATCCAGGTTAATTAGGAGATTAAGCAGGGTCAGAGCTTGGGGAAATTCCCTCAATCCATGGAATCCAGGTGGGTCTGCCTGTCCCCACACCTGCCCTGACACAGAAAAGCCAAATCCCAAAGTCTTGCCCATCCAGCACCGGGGTAAATCCGGTGTCAGCGATCAGCTCCGTGCTGGCACTGCTGCCACTGCACCTGAACAATCCAGCCTTTGACAGATAAGGCATTTCCCCCTCGGAATGTCAGTGTTCTGCTGGAAAACCTGTGCTGAAATGTCACCATTGTTCTCCCCAAACCACTTTTATGGTTGGATAACAAATTAGCAACGTCCACTGAGCTTGTCAAAACACCTGGAAGGGCTGGCTCCTCTTCTTCCCCTTTTTTTCCCTCTGAATAAAATGCCATTTTTATGGGAAAGGTGCACTGTGGCTCCAGATTTAATTGGATTCCTCAGTTAGGGAAGGATCCCAGTGTGGTCTGAGCCACAGGGGCCACAGCAAAAACCCCAAGGGGACAAAGAGCTCCTGGGGGGAGCAAAAAGGGAAACTCTGGGAGCCCAATCCTGATGGAAACCAGGCTTGGATGGGCCCCAGAGCACTGCCCTGGCACTCAGAGCCTGATCCCACATGGACAGGATGGCATTCCAGCAAAATGTGCTCAGCAGAGGAGAGAGCCCTCTCCCCCCTGCATCCCAGGACAGCACAGACTCCCTCTTTGTGCTCCACTCAGGAGGAGAATTTCTGGGAATTCCACCTTGCCCTCACCCCACAATCCCATCATTCACTGATTATGGGGAAGCAGGGCCTGGCTCCCACTCCCAGGGGATTTTCTGGAGCAGGAAGCTGCAGCTGGGTTGGGAACTGAGGCATCTCCCCTTGGATCCCACCCCGAGCTGCCTTCTCAGCTCCTCCACGAGCCTTCCCTGAGAATATTCCTGCATGAAACAGGAGGAAAACCCACTGGGGATGCTCTTCCCATCCCAGCAGAGCTGTGATGATCCTCATGTCCGGCTCCACATGGAGCACAGGACGTTCCTTTCCACACCCAGCTTGGGAGCTCTGCTTGAGTTACAGCAGATTTTTTGGGGAAAAACTCCTCGGTTTTAGGTCTTCAAGGATCCACAGCACACCCAAATCATCCCCTGCTTGCTCCTGCTAACAATTCCCAGGGTGAAAGGCAGGCACTGGTTGTTCCTAGAGAATTCCTATCCCTAGGAATGTCTAAATTGGCTGGTGGGTACTGAGGACAATCCCAAATTCCTGGGAAAATGAGATTTTATTTACCACACAAACCCAGAATTCTGAGCTGTTTGTAAATGAATCAGTTTGGAAACAAACAAACAAACAAAAAAAACCAAAGAAAAATAAATAACAACAAAACAAACAAACAAACAAAACACCCAAAGGATCTCAAAACACTTCTGGAAAATCAGGATTTAAGAGCACTCCACAGGGACTTGGAAGGACCAAGCACAAAAGTGTTTTTTCGGGACTCATCCATGCCAGTACCAGGGTGGCAAACCTGAGCCCCACCTTAACTCCATTCCCAATTCCCTGTCCCCCTTTCCTTGCCACTCCCAGGGATTTGGTAGCCCAGAGCTGGGGCTGGGGAGCTGCAGCAGCACAGATCGGAGGATTGAGCATCCCTGGGGGCAGCTCCCCCCCAAACTTGGATTTATTCCCTCCTGGAACAGCTCCGACCCTTCCCGGGGAGCGCCAGGCGCTGAAAGGGTTAACGGGGGCTATCTGCCCGTTCCTGGCGGAGGCTGGAGCGCCTTTGGAAGTGGCCAATTAATCAGCGCAGGATTTGGAAGTGGCTAATTAATATCAGCTCCTCCAGCTGGCCTCGTTATCCCGGGGAGCGCAGGCGGGGAAGGGAAAGGCTGGGGCAGGGAGATAACCCCGGCAGATCCCCGGGATCATCCCCGAGGGACGGATCCCCCCTGCCCGGGGGTTCAGAGTTCAGCCTCATTAGCGGGAGCTAATCAGGGAGGGAGGGCTGATGGCACAGCCCTGCCGGCCCTGCCTCCCCCGGCACGGTCATTAATTAACTCCTTGATGAGTTCTCCCAGTGCTGCTCCCGTGTCCTGACCCCCCCGGATCTCCCAAAAAACCTCAGGGTGGTTCCAAGTGAAAAAAGGTGTTTTGGGTGAAACAGAAGCCTTGGAGGGATGGGGTCATGAGGGTCACTCTGAGCTACCAAATCCATGGAGGTGGCAAGGAGAGTGGGACAGGACATTGGGAGTGGATTTAGGGACAGGTTTGCCACCCTGGTACTGGCAGGGATGCTCTGGTTCCCAAAAAGGAATTTTGTGATTGGTCCTTCCAAATCCCTGTGGAGTTCTCTTAAATCCTGATTTTTCAGGAGCGTTTTTGGTTTGTTTTTTCCAAAGGGATTCATTTACAAACAGCTCAGGACATGAAAGTCAGCAGTAAAAAAAAAAAAAATAAACCCAGGGATTTTCCTGAGGCTGGGAAAGCAGAGTCACTCTGGATCATCCCTGCAGAGCCACAGGAGCAGGGAATTCTGCTGTCCAGGAGAAGGATTTATTCCTGATTTATTCAAATCATGGAGGGGAGGTTGGCCTGGGCGAGCAGTGGGGTCGGGAACAGCCTCATCCCAAAGACCTGCTGACATTCCCCATCCCAGAGGGGTCCTGGTGGCACCGGGCAGGGAGGGGACAGGGGACACCTGCCCTGAGCACACCCAGGGCTGGGAGCAGCCAGAATTCCCATCTGCTCCCAGGGACACAACCCGGGGGTCTCATCCCCACAGGAACCCCCTGGGCCAGGGGTCCCAGATTTGGGAGGACATGGATGTGCTGGAGAGGGCCTGAGGAGCTGCAGCCAGGCTGGGAGAGCTGGGAATGCTCACCTGGAGAAGGGAAGGATGCAAGGACGCCTCAGAGCCATTCCAGGGCCTAAAGAATGGAGGCTGGAGGGAGGAGCAAGGATGGGAGCTCACAGCCTGGAGCTGGAATGGGACAATTCAACCCCAATGGGAAAATGCAACAAAACTGATCAAAGTGTGAGATCTTGTGACTGGTGGGACATTTTGTGTCCATTTTGTGCCCATTTTGTGCCCATTTTGTGTCCATTTTGTGCCCATTTTGTGCCCATTTTGGGCCCCCCTTGGGTGCAGCCCTGCTCAGGCCCTTGCCCTGCCCAAGGTGCACCTTAAAGGCCTTTGAATAAAAATCTGCTTTATTCCCTGGCTCTGTGCAGTCTCTGTCTGTGCTCAGCCTTCCCAAGGAGCATCCCCTGGGGAGGGAAATCTCCCTGGGGAGGGGTTGGGAGGGCAGCCCTGGCCGGGCACAGCTCCCTCTGCACCCTCACATTCCAGCCTGGATTGGATTTTCTGCTCCTCCCCAGGGCCCTGCGGAGCAGCAGCTGCCTCGGACTGCACCTAAGCTGCAGAAAGAGAGGCACAAGACCTTATTAGAAAGGAATGCATGTCTGGGCAGGGATACTGTTACCTTCCGAGGGGAAGGGGGAGGCAGAACGCTGGGGAGAGGAAGGAAAAGTGACAGGGATCTGAACTGCCTTGGAGCCATGAGGAAAAAAAGAAGAAAAAGACAGAGAGGGAAAAAATCAAATTAACCAAATTAAACCCCTCCCCTTCCCTTGCAGCTAAAGCAGGGGTGAGTCCTGGGCCATTTGCTCCCCAAATCCTGGGAAAGGAGGATGAGCCTGGGGTGTCCTTGGCACTGTTTGCTCCTGGGCATCAGGATGTGGAGGAAAATCTGTGGATTTGGGAAAGATGCACCAGAGTGAGGCCAGGTTTTAATTGCAGGGCTGAAAATCCCTATGAGCGTTGGCAGGGGAATTTGGTCCATCCAGCAAAATTCTGGGATTTGGTCCATCCAGCAAAATTCCAGACATCCCTGCTGTGGATGTGGAGCGTGGAGGCCACCAGGGTGGGTGACTTGGTGACACGGAGCCCCCTCCCCACGCTGCTCCTTGGGCAATTTTAGGACAATTTGGGGCAATTTTAGGACAATTTGGGCCATTTTAGGACAATGCTGCCCCAGCATCCAGCCCTGGCAGAATCCAGGGAACACCCAGGGAAGAAGAGCTGAGCCCGCTGCCAGTGCAGCCCTGGGGAGCCTCGTGGGGGTATTTTGGGAGCTGGGATTCAGGGCTGTCCCGCTGGAATTGCCCCCAGAGCCACCCCCAGGTGGATCAGGGCAGGAACAAATCCATGCTGAGCCTGCCAGGTCCTCAGCTCTGATCCTCCCAGGCAGGGATGGGAGGGAACACCCGCAGAATTCTTCGGGAACGAAGGGAAGAAAAACATCTGGCATTAAAGGAGCTCGGAACCCCTCTCAGCTTTGAGGAGCTGCTTTTCCGAGAGGTTTCCCAATCCCGTTTGCTTTTCCAAGCCCTTTTCCCTCCGCTGGGTGCTTTTTCTCCGTGCTTTTCCCTGTTGGGCATCCCCATTCCCGCGGGGAAGGGGAGGAGGGACAGCCCCGGGGTGGCCGTGCCACCCTCCCGGGGGACCTGGGACATCGCCCCGCTCCTCCTGGCAGCCCCCAGGTTTTCCTGGGAATGTTCGGAGCCACCTCGGAGCGAAGGGAAGGCGTTTGTGGAGCATCTCCCCCTGAGCAAGGAGCACCAAGCGGTGCCGGGAAAGCCCTGGAGGAAAGGAGCTGCGATCCGTGTTTTGTGCGGCTCCCGGGAGCTGCGGGTGAGGGATTTCCTCGTGGAAAGGGAATTCCGAGCTCGCTGGGCACCCTGAGAGCCCTCAGGCTGTGACCTTCCATGGATGGGGTGGGAATAAAGGCAGGGAGAGAGGGATACAGAGGCAGGGAGGGAAGGATGTAAATCCAGGGAGAAGGATAAAAATCCAGGGAGGGAAGGATGTAAAGGAAGGGAGAGAGGAATGTAAAGGAAAGAGAGAGGGATGTAAATCCAGGGAGAAGGATAAAAATCCAGGGAGGGAAGGATGTAAAGGAAGGGAGAGAGGAATGTAAAGGAAAGAGAGAGGGATGTAAATGCAGGGAAAGAGGGATACAAAATCCAGGGAAAAAGGGATGTAAAGGAAGGGAGCGAGGAATAAAACTCTGGGGAGAGAGGGATAAAAATTCCAGGGAAAGAGGCATAAAAACTCCAGGGAAAGAGGGATAAAAATCCAGGGAGAGAGTGATGTAAATGCAGGGAAAGAGGGATGGAAAGGAAAGGAGAGAGGGATAAAAATCCAGGGAAAGAGGAATAAAAATCCAGGGAGAGAAGGATAAAACTCCAGGGAAAGAGGGATAAAACTCCAGGGAGAGAGGGATGCAAAGCTCCATGCTCAGCAGGTGTCAGGAAGCTGACAAGCCTCCTACAAAGTTTGGACATTCCTGTTTTAGGGATGTTCCTCAGCAAATCCAGGTCTGGGCACCTTTGGGATAGACAGGGACCAAGCCAGGGGCAAGGGAAGAGTCCCAGGAATTCTCAGCACGTGAAGGAAAACGTGGAAATGGAAATTCCGAGGCTGGTTTGTCTGCAGGCTCTGCGGGGAGGGTTCCAGGGAGAGGAGTTGGTTTTCCTGCTCAGGATCCTTCCAGCTCCGATGATTTGTGACAGGCATAATCCCAGACTAATTAGATTCCGGGGCATGTGCTGAAAGCCCTGCTCACTTTTATGTGGGCCGGGCTTTAGGGAGACTCCTGCTTGTTCTGCACAATTGTTTTGCAAATTAATCCTTGGAAACGGCAAGAAATCCAAGGAGGACAATTAAATAAATACTTTATTTTTGGAATTCCCGTCCAGTGCAGGGCTCCAGTCCCTGCCATGACTCCTCAGAAATGTGCCAGGCTGTCTCCTCTCATCCCATCACTGCCCTCAGCTCTGCTGAGCTGCTCTCCCAGGGATTTAATTCTGTTTGCTCTTGGCTAAACTCCATTCCTAATCCTATTTTCACCCCTCTCGATCCAATTTAATCCAGCTTCTGTAAGTCAAAATTAATTACTCCGTGTGTTGTCCCAGCCCTGTGGGCTGAGGGAAGAACAGAGAAATCCCAATTTGGCATTGAGGGCACCTGGAGGCTGCTCTGATCCAGGGAAGCTGAGAGGGAAAGGAGCTGGAGGGGAAAATCCCGGGGTTTGTCTCAGTTTTGTTATCACTGTTTCATCCTTGGGGATTTCTCCTCCTGGGAGAGGGGGGAAAGGGAAAGGGAAAGGGAAAGGGAAAGGGAAAGGGAAAGGAGTCTCTTCCCACACCTCTCAGGTTTCTTTTCCTGTTTTATAACTTATCCCACCTAAAAATTGAGTTTGTTCCTTCCAGGGATGCTGTGGATTGGAATTAACTGTGATTTGCAAAGTATCCTGAAGATGTGAAGTATAATTCCTGCTAAAATCTATAATAATAAATTATTTTATCCCTCATTTGCAAGCACCTGGGAGCTCTCATCATCTATGATGATATTTATTCTGATTTTCCTGGTTCTCACACCCTTCTTTTCCTTCTCTTTCTCCAGAGGGATCATTCCTGTGCTACAAAAGCTTCCCAAAAATTGGAATGATGAGGAATGTATGAAAGAGAGGCTGCTCTGCCTCTGCCTGTGAAAGAGGTGAATGCCCTGCAGCTCTGACAGATCCTGACCCTGAGACCCTGCAGCATCCCAAGGAACATGGAAAACATTTCCAGGCCAGGCTGGACAGGGCTTGGGGTACCCTGGGATAGGGGAAGGTGTTGGGGGTGGAACTGGATGGGCTTGAAGGTCCCTCCCAACCCAAACCATTCCAGGATTCCATGAGGATTTCCAGGAGTTGGGCCTTTCCAACACAAAAAAAAACAAATCCAGACTGTTCCTGCTCTGGAATTCTTTTCCCAAAGAGCAGAAATTCATGGGGCAGAGCTGATGGATTTTGGGCAGGAGTGGCCGGGAAAAGAAAGTCAGAAAGTTTGCTGAGCCCTTTTTAATTCCCACCCAAGGCTTTTGGGAATGAGCTGTGGAAACAAACCCCATCCCAAAAAGAGGAGAGGAGAGGAGAGGAGAGGAGAGGAGAGGAAGGCATTGCCTGACCCACCCATATCTCCCACGGGATGCAGAATTCCTGCTGAGCTCCATCTGCCCACGGAGCCCTGGAATGCTGCTCTGGAAGTGCTGGAGGCACAAAGGTGCTCTTTCATTGGTGGCCAGCGTCGGTCCTGCAGTAATTAACTGGGGATTAGCCCGAGATGATGCCCAAACAAACGGGAGAAGAAAGGGCAGGGAATGGTGCTCCTGCCCTGATCCCGCGTGGAGCCGCGCCAGGGCGAGCAGCACTGGGGACGTTGTGGCTGTGGGGGGATGGAAAAGCAGGATTTTTGCCCAGAAAAGCAGGATTTTTGCCCAAAAAACGGGGCTCAGCAGTGCCTTTGTCACCTTCTGGTGTCCCCAGAGCTCATCTGTCCCTGTCTCTCCCAGGGGTGGCCTGGAGTTGCTGCACTTCCAGGGCTGGAATTCCATGCAGGAGCAGCCCCGCTCCTCCTGGGAGGTTTCCTCCTGTGAATCCCCTCCTTCCATGGCTGGGAATTCCCTGTATCCCAGGCTCTGTGGTGCCCAGGGTGCAGCTCTGAGCTCACAGTCAGGGTCACTCAGCTCTGCACACAGCAGGGACACAAAACAAATCCTTTTCCTGCTGCACTCCAAGGACAACTTCCAGCCCCAAAGCACAAACAAGGGTGGCTGGAGAGAGGGACAAGGATGGGAGCTCACAGCCTGGAGCTGGAATGGGACAATTCAACCCCAAGGTGCAAATGGACCAAAACTGATCAAAGTGAGAGATCTTGTGACTGGTGGGACATTTTGTGCCCATTTTGTGCCCATTTTCTGCCGATTTCGTGACCATTTTGTGCCCATTTTGTGCCCATTTTGTGTCCATTTTGTGCCCATTTTGTGCCCCCCTTGGGTGCAGCCCTGCTCAGGCCCTTGCCCTGCCCAAGGTGCACCTTAAAGGCCTTTGAATAAAAATCTGCTTTATTCCCTGGCTCTGTGCAGTCTCTGTCCCTGCTCAGCCTTCCCAAGGCACCACTGCCAAGCTCAGGGAAGGGCAGGAGTGAGGATTTGCTGGGAATGAGCTGTGCCTGCTGCTCAGCCTGGCCTAGGGGAGCCAGGATCATCCCCAAGGTCCCTTCCAGCCCAGACCAGGCTGTGAATTCCATGAATTCCCTCCATAGGAAACCCCTCTGGGAAAGGTGTCCATTCTCCCTCTGGAAGGAGCAAAAGCTGCCCAAGGTCTCCATCCAAGGGCTGCTCTCAAAGGTTCTTTGATTAAACCCTGGTCTAAACTGGGTGGAAATTTGGTCTTAAACCCCCCCCAGAACCCAGAAGAGAGCAGAGAGGCTCCCCATGGGCAGGGACACCTTCCTCTATCCCAGGTTGCTCCAAACCCCACCAAGCTGGCCTTGGACACTCCCAGGGATCCAGGAGCAGCCACAGCTTCTCTGGGATTTCCATCCCAGCCCCTCCCCACCCCCAGGGAAGGATGTCCTCCTAAAATCCCCTCTGAGCCTGCTTTGTCCCAGTGAAACCATTCCCTGTGTCCCTGCCCTGCCTCCTGACTGCCCTGGGAACATCCCAATCCCCCCTGGAAAGCCCAGGGCAGGAATTGAGGGGGTGTGAAGTGATTTTACAGCCACTCTGCTGCGGGAGGGCGATAACGGGGCACAATCAGCGAGCTTTAATTAAGAAGGGAACATTTAAATGAGGAGGTGCATCATTGTTTGTGCGGGTGTTTCACAGAGCAGCCCTGACACAGACCAGCCCTGCTGGCATTCCCGAGCAGGAGGGGAGGGAAGGATCGCAGCCACCCCTGGAATTTTCCTTCTAAATCCCCCCCGGCTCTGTCTGCGTGCGGCGACACTGGAGACAATTAATTCCGGCTAATTAAAGGTGTGAGTTCCGAGCAGACCAGCTCAGCCCTGAGCAGTTCTCTGCATTGACAGGATCCAGCTCGGATTGATTCCCTGGGCGTGGGATGGGAGGAATTAAAGCCCTTGGAAATGTGACTGAAGCTCTGCTCCAGCCTTTCCCAGGGATCCCATTTATCCATTGCTTTTCCCCCAGCACCCCTGGCATTCCTGGAGCTTTGGTTGGGCCTATTCATCCGGATAACCTGGATTGCTCACATGTCCCATTTTGAGGAGAAACTCATCCTCCACAGCTCTGCTCTCCCAGATTTCAGCTGTGTTGGGAATCTCCAGCATCCAAAGTGCTGCTGAAGCCGCGTGGGTGGCACTGCCAGGCTCTCCATGCCCTGCTCCATCCTCTCCCTACTCTCTGCCCTGTGGAAATGGAATTTCTCAGCTCACTGCTGTGGGAGATCCACTCTGGAGCTGTTAGCACAGCATGGGAAGGAATTTCCCTGCAAACTTCTCTGTCCAGCCCACAAATCCCTGGATGCAGCAGCTCCAGAGGCCAAGAATCCTCTGGCCACTGGAAAATTTTATCTTCTGCTGCATCAGGGATGCTCCTGCACCTCTGGGATAACTCAAAGATTCCCAGCTCCCATCCCTGCAGGAGCAGGGCTTGGAGCTGGCCATCCAACAGCTCTGGGGTATCCAAAAGCACTCCAAGCATTCCCAAAAATGCCACCACAAGGCTCAGCCTCCTCTTGGCTCCACTCCATCCCTGTGCACGCTCAAGGAATTCCTCCTTTATTCCACAGGACAGCCAGGAAAGTCTCCAAGTTGGTGGCAAATCCCTCTGAAATTCCCTGCTGGAGCAGCAGGGCCAGAGCCTGGAAACACAGAGTGCTCTCCTTGCTCCAGAGGGGAAAACTCAGGATCTGCAGGCATGAAAGAGCCCTTGTGGTCCCCAGGAGGCTGCTCCTTGTCATCCCTTCAACTCTGTGCTCCCTTTTCCTGGGAGGGAAGCGAAATTCCTGCCGCGGGGTTGGCGCCGCTGTGCCAGAGCAGCAGTGACCTCTGTAACCACACAAGATTTAGTGGTTGCTCCATTTCAGCTGTAATGAGCCCTTGGAAACCACCAGCAGCCAAATGTTTCCTCCTCCTTTAACTCTTGGTGGGTCGTGGGGGGATAAATAAGGGAGCAGACAGGAATAAATGAGGGGACAACGAGCTGGCTGGGCAGGGGTGGATGGAGAATTCCCAGAGAATTTCCCGGTGTCTGAAGTGGGAGCACGGTGGTGCCCAGAGCAGGGAGGTGCTGAGTGAGAAGTTATTGGGAGAAATGAGGCCTGAACTCCTTCCAGCAGGAGTTGGAATGGCTTGGGAGGTTGAGGAGAATCTGAGATTCCTGCCTGTGCTGAGATCCAGGGATTCCCTGAGGGGTGATTTCCTCCAGGCCCTGGCATGTGGGAGAGGTCACAGAGCTCAGCCAGCACCAGCCCATGGAGCCCTGGAATGGCTTGGGTTGGGAAGGGAATTAAAATCCATTTAAAATCCTCCAGTTAAAATCCTCCAGTTCCAACTCCAGCACCTCCCACTATCCCAGGGTGCTCGAAGCCCTGTCCAGCCTGGCCTTGGACACTTGGACACTTCCAGGGATCCAGGGGCAACCACAGCATCTCTGGAAATTCCATCCCCACCCTCACAGGGAAGAATTCCTTCCCAATATCGCACCTAATCCTAATCTCTGTTGATGTGAGGGCATTCCCTGTGTCCTGTCCCTCCATCCCCTGTCCCCAGCCCCTCTCCAGCTCTACCTGGAGCCCCTTTGGGCCCTGGAATGTTCTCCAGGGCCTGCCAGGAGAAGCGTGTGCTCATCCTTTTGATTTCCACAGAACCACAGAGCCAATTAGGTCGGAAAAACCTCCGAGATCATCGAATCCAACCTGAATTTCTGTACAGGCTGCTCTGCAGGGTATCCCTTTCCCTTTCCCATCAAATTGTTTCTGGTTGGGGTCTGGCACCGGGATCTGCCCCGAGCACCAAAGGCAGGCACAGGCTGAGAAACCTCATGGAAATAAAACCAATTAAAAAAAAGAATCTGGGCTTTTCTACACCTCAGAATGAGCATCCAAAGTTTTTGACTCCCACAGCAGAGAGCTGCAGGGGCTGCTGGAGCTGGATGGATCCAGGGTGACAGTGGCAGTGTCCCCAGGCCACGGGCGGTGCCACGCAGGATGGGGTGACCCAATTAATTGGGAACAGCTGGAAACATCTTCCTCCAGGTTTAATTTGCTGCATGACTGAGTATCAGCTGTGTGAGGATGTCAGGGCAGGGGGTGATGGAAATGAGGCTCCTTTCCAGGCCCCCTCAGGGCTGGGATCCACGTGGCACCGGTGACATTCCTCATGCTGAGGGTGTCTCAGCACCAGGAAAGGGAAACTGGGAGTGCTCAGCCTTCCCTTCAAACCCAGCCCAAATCCCCACTGCAGGGCAGTTCAGCCCCAATTCTCAGGTTTGGGAATTCCCAAGTTGTTTACCCACAAAGCCAGGGCACCCCAAGGCCAGGGATCTGCTGCATCTGACGCCTGGAGTTTTATTTCCATGAATTTTGGATCCTGTGGTGCCCAGGGTGCAGCTCTGAGCTCACAGTCAGGGTCACTCAGCTCTGCACACAGCAGGGACACAAAACAAATCCTTGTCCTGCTGCACTCCAAGGACAACTTCCAGCCCCAAAGCACAAACAAGGGTGGCTGGAGGGAGGGACAAGGATGGGAGCTCACAGCCTGGAGCTGGAATGGGACAATTCAACCCCAAGGTGCAAATGGTACAAAACTTATAAAAATGTGACATCCTGTGACTGGTGGGATATTTGTGCCCATTTTGTGCCCATTTTGGGCCCCCCTTGGGTGCAGCCCTGCTCAGGCTCTTGTCCTGTCCAAGGTGCACCTTAAAGGCCTTTCAATAAAAATCTGCTTTATTCCCTGGCTCTGTGCAGTCTCTGTCCCTGCTCAGCCTTCCCAAGGCACCACATCCAAAGGGAATGAAGGGCACCCCCAGTCCCTGCTGGTGGCAGAGGGGCTGCTGCTAATTCCTGGGAAAACAGAACCTGCTGAGATCCCAAACCCAGCTGATCCCAGAGCAGCCCCAGTGGGGGCAGCCAGGGGTGAGCTCCAAGGCTGGCATTGCTGCTCCCAAATCCCAGCTCAGCCTGGTAAATAAACCCCAGGGAGAACCCAGCTTTCATCAGGAGCCTGCCCCTCTCTGGCTGGGGGAAGGTGGAGAATTTCCATGAAATTCACCTGGTGGGCATTTGGTGCCCAACCAGCAGCAGAGTGTGGCTGAGCAGGGGCTGCTTTCAAAGGCTTGCAGGGATTCATGGCATTTTTCCGGGCACCCCATCCCTTTGTTGGCCTGCTGCTGAACTGATCCAGCCTGCTCCTCCCGTTTTTGTTACAGCCATGACCTTTCCTATCCTGATTCCCATCTAACTCCAACCATTCTGGCAGCTCGGAGCTGTTTGCTGGAACAATAATCCTGCCTGGCTGAGTTTATAACCCCGTGTGCTGCACCAGATTTTGTTTAAAGAGATAAAGCCCAGATCCTCACCTGGGCTGGGTTGGAGGAAAGTCAATTTCTGCCATCAAAAGAGCTGGCCCCGAGTTTTGGCTCCATCAAACGCCTCTTTGATCTCCTTTTGGAGGAAAGGGAAAAGAGAATCACTTTGTGTCTGTAGGGGGTTGTGCCCCACGTTTCATCTCCTGCCTCTAAACCATTCCCGGTGGGATTGTGCTGCTCCTAACTCTGACTCCCAGCAGGGTTCTGCTCCAGGCTGGCCTCAGCATGGCCAGGGATCAGCTCATCCTGCAGGACACAGCTCCTGCTGAGCTCCCAGGGTGAGAGGAGAGGGCTCCTGCAGCCCGCAGGGATTTGGGAAGGGCAGGAAGGAGCCCCACATCCCTGGCAGTGCCAGCTGCAGGTTTGGCTCTGCAGGGACAGGCTCTTATCTAATCTCACCTCTCTGGGGCCAGGCCAGGCCCTGACCCTGTCCCTTGTTCTGCTGCCAGGGAGAAGCCTCTGCCCCAGCCCCGTGGTGATTCCAAACAAAGCTCCTCTGTTGGACACGTTCTGCTCCTCCTCCTCCTCCTCACCTTCCTCCCCAGCCCCTCCCTGACCTCCCCGTGTTCCCTCACCCCATGGAGCAGCCCCTCAGCAGCCAAACAATTGTCCTGTCCCCGTTCCCAGTGGGATTTCTCTGGGATGTGGCCTTGGGTCGCAGAGGAACGTGGGGAGGTTTCTGGAGAGCTCTTCACACTTTCCCCGCTGAGAACCCAGTAGAGTTCCTGGGCTTCCTGCATTTCCTGGAGCTGTGGGATCAGCCTGGGATGGTCTGCATTCCCAATCCAGGTCCCTGTGCCCAGCTGGCATCACAGCCTGGCCACCTCAGTGACCAAGGACAGGGCCAGCCTCGGAGCTGTCACTGCAGCCCAGCATTCCCAGCCTCCACCAGCCCAGGCTGGACCCCCAACCCCGGGAAGTGATGGATGCCCTGCCTCCCCAACAAACCAGCTCCTCCTGGAGCTGCAGGGACCCCCAGGCCGGGCTTGGAGGGAGGAATTTAATCGAGTTGGGTCTCCCTGGTCCTCGGGAGCCGCTGAGGCCAGCTGAGAGGAACATCAAGCAGGCAGCCAAGGTGTCCAGAAGGGAAAGGTTGTCCTTGCCCCTGTTCATTGGAGCTTGGCAGAGCACTGGAGCATGAGAATTTATAACCTTTCCCAGCTATTGCTCCTGGGCTTTTCCTGAGGCTCTCCAGCTCCGAGTGTTTGCGTTTCGCAGCCCTCCCTCCTCCCTCCCTGCTGCTCCAGCCCATCCTGACTCACCTGCCACGGCTCAAGGCCCCAGCCAGCCCAGACAGGGGTTGTACAACGAGCTTCTGGAAATTCTGAAAGGTTAAACCGTGCTCAGGAGCAGGAGGAAGGCTGTAAAAGTTGTGTTTCCAGCCCCGCGCGCCTCCGAGTCGTTTTCTTTACGGCGAAAGAAAACAGAGCTTTTAATTCAGCGTCTGCTCCGGGCCCTCTGAGCGCTGGGGAGAGGGCACTGGGTCCTCTCGTGCTTTTAGAGAGCTAATTAATTTTAACTGGCCTTGCCGTGAGCCTGCCTTTCCCTTTGTCTGGGCGGAGTGAGACCACGGCCAGGCTTCGCCTAGCGGGGTGTGACAGCAGCCAGGTGGCCCTGGGGACACCCTGCCAGCGCAGGGCTGCAGGAAAACCCACGGCAGAGGGCCAGGAGGTCACCCCCGGGCCTGGGGACACCGCCTGGCAGCGGGCTGTGGGGCAGCAATCCCCACAGAAGGCCCGGCCTCGTGAAGTTGTCAAACTGTAAAGTTAATGAGGTAGAAACGAGAGCGGGCGTCCGAGCGCTGGGATTGCTCCCCCGGCCGCTTCCCCCTCCTCTGATTGCAGCCCCTGCAAATGAAGTGGCTCAGGGTCCCCCTGGAGCCCGGCCAAGTGGCCACTGCTGCCGCACAGAGCTCCTTTTGCAGCTCCATAAACACGGGCAAGGAGGAACGTGCGGCTCCTCGGGGCGAGACAGGCGGGAAAAGCAGGCAGACATTACACGGCTCCTGTCCCGGAAAGGAAACGTCAAACCTGCAGGGCCAGGCTGGGCTGGGACAGGGCTGGGGTGTTCCTGGGGCTGGGGGGCACTGGGGGACACAGGGACACAGGTCTGGATGGAAAATGTTTGGAGGGGTTTGTGCTGAGCAGGGATGGGGTGGGACAGAGCCACTGGGGACACTGGGGGACACTGGGGGACACAGGGACACAGGTCTGGATGGAAAATGTTTGGAGGGGTTTGTGCTGAGCAGGGATGGGCTGGGATAGAGCAGGGGTGTCTTTCTTCAGGTTTCATCATTCCCAGGGACTCCACACTTCCCTGCCTCCCTCTCCCACAGCTGCTGCTGTTCTCCTCTCCAAGAGCAGAGGTTTCCCTGCCTTTCCCTCTCTCTGCACCCTTCCAGGACCCTTTTCCCTCCCCAGGCAGGAACCAGGGCCTTTCTCCATTCCATGCCTCCCAAATCTTCTCAGACGTGCAGTTTTCATCCCACTTGGTTTGTAGGAACCCCTTAGGAACAGGGACTCAGGGGAGGGATTTCAGAAGGAACTAGGCTGCCAAGTCCCCATCATTCCAGCCCAATTCCAGCATTTCTTTGTCACATGCAGGGATTTGAAGGCAGGTATGACCCCTGGGGACAAGGTTTGGTGGGAGAACCTTTGGACTCGGAGTTTTTTGCAACCCAAATTCCACAATTGCAGGGCTGCTTCCAGCAAGCCCTGCCAGCAACTGCTGGCAGCTCCTTCCCAGCATCCCAGACACAGCTCTGGATGCTCATCCCGAGCCTGAGGGCACAGAAACACCAGATCCCACCCAGGGGACTGGGAATATCTGTCCAGAGTTTCCACACTGAGGGGCAGCACTCCTTGAGAGGGTGGGAGCAGCTCCTGCTGTGCAAATCCCACCTTCATGAGCTCCCATCCCAGCACTGGAATTTAAGATTGGGTTTAGGATTTTTAAACACAGCTTAAAAGCTCCAAGTGCTGCAAAACCAGCAAAGTGCTTCCCTCCTCCTGCAACACCCAAGGCTCATTCCTGCTGCTCCCAAACCTGGAGTTTCTGCCATATCCCCCAATTTTTACACCCCTAAAATCCTCCCTGCCCCAGTTAGGCCAGGTTTGCCTTGCCTCCAACCTCTCCCATGCCTGGATTTCCCCTTCCACATGGGCTGAGCCACCAGGAGAGCCCTGAGCTGCAGATGTTGTGCACGGATACTCCCCGGAGCTGTCACAGCTGGACATCCCATTAATAGCAGCAATATTTGGGTCGAGCCATTTTAATTGAAACCACGGCTGGGATTGGTTTTTAATTTTTTTTTTCTTTTTTTAGGGTTTTTTCCCCCCCCTTTAACTCATAGGCAAACGTGTTCCTGTCGTCCTTCCCAGGACACTTATTGCTGGGAGACATCTGGTTTCCCAGTTCCAGCGGCACAGACGGATTTCCACCGTGTAGTTCCTCGCCTGTTGACAGGGCAGAATTTTTTAATATGGGGTTACTATCATCCAGACTTCCTCCACCTCCTCATTTGGGTGATGGAAACCTCTAAAGAGTCCCTCAGCTCCTCCATCTCCAAGCTGCTGGCCCCGGTTTATGAGCTCACAGACACGACACCTCCGTGTCTGATTTCCCTCTTCCCTCCCCTCCGAGGTGAAATCCAAGCCCCAAATGTGAGCAGGGCCTGATGGGTTTGGTGAGGGTTTTGTTGGGGTTTTTTGGGGGGTTTTTTAGTCATTTTGTTGGGGTCTGTTCCATAGAAACCAGAGCAGAATATCAGAGCAGCGAGGGAAAATCCTCCCAGTTCTGTGAGGGGGGTTCTAAAAGAGGGAGAGGGGATTTTATATGGACAGAGGGTGGTGGTAGGACAAGGGGAAATGGATTTAAACTGCCAGAGGGCAGGGGAAGATGGGATTTGGGGAGGGATTCCTGGCTGGGAAGCCCTGGCACAAATTCCCAGAGCAGCTGTGGCTGCCCCTGGATCCCTGGTAGTGCCCAAGGCCAGGCTGGAGGGGGCTTGGAGCAGCCTGGGATGGGGAAAGGTGTCCCTGCCATGGCTGGGGTGGCACTGGATGAGCTTTAAGATCCAACCCAAACCATTTTGGGATTCTGTGATCCTAGAGCTGCTTCCAGCATTTCCCTGTGACACCCATGGGGGTGGGATCACAGGATGGAGCTGAGACCCAGAATGGTTTGGGTGGGAAAGGGACTTAAAGACCACCTTGATCCACCTCCAGGAACCCCTTCCAGCATCCCAGGCTGCTCCAAGCCCCCTCCAGCCTGGCCTGGGACACTCCCATGGACCCTGGGGCACCCCATTCCCATTTCTATTCCCATTCCCTGAATCCATGCACCACCCAAGAGGGGTTTAAACCCAGCTCACAGAGCTGCACTTTTCCCTGCCACAATCCCACCTGCTTGCCCAAGGCGTGAACTGGGCTCTTTGTTTTCTTTTTAGGCTTTATTGCCCCCCCAAAAANGTAAGGTAAAAACAAACTTTACCTTTCATTCCTGTTTTTATAGGTTACTGGAAAATAAGTTTTACAAACTATCTCTTGCAGAGGACTTGTTTGCAGCTAGTTTATATGGTAGCTTTTGTTCACATAAAAATTTAGAAAGCTCCTTTCCTCTTCTCCTTCTCCCCCCAGCCCCTGCAATCCATAAGGGAGGAATTACAGTGTGAAATATATCCAGCGCTAGCAGGGCTGTGTTGTGAAGCTAAAATGAACACAGTAAATTCTGAGAAGGAATTTGTTTAACCTATAACCTTAAAGTAATAAGTGGAGTGCTAAATGTTTTGGCTCACACTGATATATTTTTATAACACTTGGCAAGGCAGCTCGGAGGCTGCGAGGAAAACTGGAGAGCTGCAGGAACAGTTCCCTGCTCCTCCAGCTCCCAATCCCGCCTGGGCACCGCCCCAAAAATCCCTGTGGGCACCACCAGGAGCAGGGATGGGAATCCCGAGCGTGGTGGGATGGACCTGGATCCACCCGGGCTCCTCTCCCTGCCTGCCCCCAGCTGCATTAGATGAATTCCTGGTTTTAATTTCATTAAATTTTATTTAATTTCATCAGGATCCCCCCGGAGGGTTTTGGGACCCTGGAGCCACCAGCAGCGACCCCGCCGGGAGCAGCAATTCCCCTTCTCCCCCCTCAGGAGTTTTCCCGAAGATTTAAGGGCTCTGCAGAGCGGGGCCGGGCTGCAGTGACAGCCCGGGAATAACCCCGGCTCCTGCTGATCCCGGGGAAACACGGCCTGGAAGCACCGGGAAGGGGTTGGGGAGCAGGAGGGGTGGGATGGGGAGAAGGAGGGTTGGGAGCGGAACAGGAGAGCCAGGATGGGGAGCAGGTCCAGGATGGGGAGCAGGATCCATCCCATCCATCCCATCCCATCCCATCCCATCCCATCCCATCCCATCCCATCCCATCCCATCCCATCCCATCCCATCCCATCCCATCTCCCCTGCATCCCCCAGATGCTTTCCCTGCACACCCACCCAGGTCACAGCAAATCCCTCTTTCTTTCCAGGCAGCCTCAATCCTGCATCCCAGCCCAGGGCGGTGTTTTTCCTGTGACACCCTCAGCACTGAGCATCCCCTCCTCTCATCCCGCTGGGATGCTCCTGGGAGTCGGGAAGCCTCAAAATTCTGTGTTTAAAGATGGGGAAATTGCATCACAGCACTTTTTAGTGACTAAAAAGGTCTGAATTCCTGAATTTCTTCCTTGTGGGAAGCCCGGGGCAGGTCAGGACAACGCGAGGAGCTTTGACTCATCTGTCACCCTCCAAAGCTCCCGGGAGACCAGGGAGGATCCACCCTGGCACTGCACGATCCCTGTGGGTCCCTTCCAGCTCAGGACATTCCAGGATCTCCTGAACCGGGACATTTCCCCTCTCAGAAAACCAGGGAGCAGCGACAGCAGGAATGTGTCACCCCGCTCCTTCCCTTTTTTTTTTTTTTTTTTTTTTTTTTTTTTTTTTTTTTTTTTTTTTTTTTTTTTTTGTTTTTTTTTTTTTTTTTTTTTTTCCATTTTTAATTCGGCGTTATTAATCCCGGGGGGTATAAATAACCCCGTCCCGTTCCCTGCCTCCCCTCCCAGACCATTTCCCGAGGATTAATATTTGCGAGCTCGTTTGCACAGCAGCCTGCGGATTTTCAGCCCCGTGGCAGGAGCGATGTTGACTCGCCCAGAAATTCCAGGGGCTTTGCCCTGGCACAAAGCAAACAGTGTGCGCCGTAATCAGACTCAACACCTCGGCACGGAGTGAAAAGAGATATTATGCGGCTCTAATTTCCCCGCCGGATTAGGTGTTTGTCTTGTAAAGCGTTCAGGTGGGGGAGCCAGGGGGATTTTGGGTTAAACACAGGGAGATGGAGCTGTGGGAGCTGGGATTCCGCAGCTCTGAGCTCCTGGGGGATGCGGGGACCCCGCTCCTGTTTCTGCATCCCCACGGCAGATCCCGATCCAAACCCGCCCCCTCCCAAGAGTTTTCTGCTCGTTTTATTTTGGGATGAGTCCAGAGCCCGCCCAGCGCTGTCCCCACACCGAGGGACAGCAGGAGATGGATCTGGGATCGAGGAGAAGAAGCCGGGATGAGTGAGGGGCACTGCCCACATCCCAAATCCCGCTGTGCCCTCCCGGGCCTGGCTGCGGAGATGTCGGGACAGCAGAAATCTGAATTTCCTCCTCAATCGGGTCCTTGTTCGCTGGAGGTTGGAGAGATCCCAGCCCTGGCCGGCCCGGGCAGCCAGGAGCCGCCGGCTCTCCCTGGAAAAACCACCCTGGAAAAACCACCCCAGGCTCCGGGCTGGGAATGTGCAGCCACAGGAGCCTCAGGGGGGGCAGCAGCCCCGGCAGGGACAGCAGGGCCAGGGATGGAAACCACACAGAGCTCAGGGAACAGGGACTGCTCAGAGCTGGGAGAAGTGTCAGCTGCTGGCAGGGATCCCATGGAAAAAGGATGGATTGGGCAGCTCTGGAGGGATGCAGGGTGAGAGCTGCTGTCCTGGCACTGAAATCCTGCTTGGAGCCAACAGGGACAACCTGGAGGTGCCTCAGGGCCTGCACGGTGCCATCCCAGCTCTGTGAATCCCAGGAGTTTTCCCTGGAACTGGCCAAGCCGCTCCAAGCAGAGATCCAGAATCCAAGCAAGGATCCCTCCAGGCCACTTTGTGCCCAGGCAGGCTGGCAGGGGCTGGAGGAGCAGCCCTGGAGAGGGAGGAGCAGTGTCCAGGTTGGAATAGCAGCCCTGCAGGGGCTGAGGAGCAGTGTCCAGGCTGAGGAGCCAGGAATGGGATGAAGGAGGCTGAGATGGCTCCAGGAGCACCAGGAGCCTGGCACAGGGAGCTCCTGGAGCCATCCCAGCTGCCCAAGCTGGATTCACCCCACAGGGGTGGGCAGGCAGCAGGAGAGCCCTCAGCCATCCCAGGCTTTTCCAAGCCTATCCCAGAGCAGAGAATTCCAGAATTCCCTGGGCACAGAGGGTGGGGGCAGGAAGGAGCTCTCCTGGTACCTCCCCATTCCTGCTGCCCCCGGTGTGGTCACGGCTGATTTTTGGGAATGTTATTGCTGTGGTGAGAGGCTCCTGCACCCAGGAGCAGGCAGGATCCTGCCTGGAATGTTCAGGGAGCTCTGCCATGGGCACTTTTCTCCGTGGAGTTGTTTGTGGCAGGGCTGGCTTTGCTCGGGGAGGGCTCTGTTCTTCCTGAGATTTTTCCTTCTCTCCACAGGAGATTCACCTTGGATGGGGAGTATTGGACACCAAATATTCTGCAGGAAATCTGGGGTGACAGGATTCAATGTCACCCAAAAGAAAAAGGGTGGGAGAAAGGAAGAATTTGGGAAAGCTCTAACAGCTTTACACAGTGAGAAATTGTGATGTGAATATTCCAACCTTTATCCCCAGCTGGGTGCAAGTTTGGGGCTGGATAAATGACTCCTAAAGGTTTGTCCCAACCCAAAAGTTCGAATTCCATGGCTCAGCCCTCTGTGTGCTGCTCTCTTCCCGAGTTCCCATCCCTTTTTCCTTTCCTTTCCTGTCCCTGCCTCCCCACTGCAGCCCACCCCACAGAAATCCAGTGGCAATTAACATGAAATATTTGTCCCAGGAAAAAGGAAAGGGCTGTGCCTTGGCTGGGGGATGCTGAGCCACCTCCCAGCTCTGTGCCAGCTGGGATTTCTGGCACAGAGCAGGGCCAGGGAGGGCATCCAGGCCTTGGTGGCCCTGGAGCCACCCGGCCCAGCGGGTTGTCCCTTCAGCCTGGCTGGGAAAACTCTTCCCAGCAAAGCAGGGAGAGGTTTATCACCCCTGTCGGATCTGGGGGTCAGAGAATGGCAGCACAATACAGAATCCAAGGCCAGGGTAAGAATTCCAAGCCTCTGGGGATAAGGAGATTAAATAGAAGGGACCTGCTCTGGCTGCCTGCATGGAAAAGGGCTCTGGAGCAGGGGCTGAGCCCTTGGCTGCTCCTTCCACACTCCTGGGCCAGTCCCTGCAATCTCTGTTCCTTCAATCCCTGTTCCTTCAATCCACATCCCTCTAACCCCATCCCTCCAACCCTCAGCTCACCATCCTATCCTTCCAAACCCTATGTCTCCAAATCCCATCCCTCCAATCTTTATATTTGTGAGCCCCCATCCCTCCAAACCCCATCCCTCTAAATCAAATACCACCAATCCCGATCCCTCTAAGTCCCCATCCCACCAATCCCCATCCCTCCAAATCCCACCCCTCCGTTCCCATCCCTCCAAACCCCGGCTTCCCCAGGATGTGGGATGGGTGCCGCTGGAGCCGCCGCGGGCAGGGATAACCCCGCGGGATGCGATTCCTGCTCTCCTGCCATTCCCTCCTTGCCTCCATCCCACCCGAGCCTTCCCCTCCTGCGGAGCTGGAGTCCCCGGTGCTCCCGCCCTGCTCCCGCAGCTGCGCGGGGCTGTGTCCTTCAGGAGGAGCCAGAGGCACGCAGGAATCCCGCAGGGATCCCCTGGTGCAGGGATTGGCCCTCGCGGGGCTGCCCAATCCCTTGGGATGCACCCACGGACACGCCGGGCTCCAACACCCAGTGCCCCACAGGCAGGAGAGACCTTTGGGATGAGAAATTGGGACAAAGAGTTTTAGTTCCTACAGGCAGGAAAGTTCTTCTCTGTTGTGGAGAGCAGTGGGAAAAGTTACATCCCTCTCAGTAAAATGCACTTCTGGAATTCCTGGGATTATCCATGAGGGAGCTGCTTTTGTGGAGCACCGAGCCCCTCTCCCAGGACAGCTCCGTCAGAACGAGGGATTGCAGAGTTTGGAGGAGTGGGGGGGATGCAGAGCTCTGGGATGAGAGGGAAGTGGGTCTCAATCAGCTAAAATCCAGGGAATTTCACAGGGGAAAAACCCAGTAATTAACAGAAAAAGGTGAGGAAAACCCAGTAATTAATAGAAAAAAGTGAGGGTGTTAATTGCAAATCTGCAGCTGCATTTGCAGAGGGAGGAGCAGCAGGAGCTGCAGGGGTGGCACTGAGTCCTTGTCCCTCAAATCCCACCTCCATAAATCCCTGCTGGGCCAGCAGGGACACAGACACCCCAGGAGATCTGGAAAACAATTCCCTCCCACGCCGGGGCCGGGAGCAGCCTCTGCATGGAGCAAAGGATGCAAATCCTGGTCCTGCTCATTTGCATCTCATTTGCATCTCATCTGCATCATCCTCCTGCTTCGGGATGGGCTGGGAATGGGGATGGGAATGGGGATGGGAACAGGGATGGGAGCGGGAATGGGGAAGGGGAAAGGGAATGAGGATGGGGATGGGAATGGGAACAGGGATGGAGAAAGGGATGGAGATTGGGAAAGGGACTGGGATTAGCATGGAAAATAGGATGGGATAAGGATAGGATGGGATAGGGATAGGGACATGGACAGGGACATGGATGGCACTGATGCCACTCAAGGCAGGCCCCAAGCCCAGAACCAGCCTGAGCCAGCTCCTTCCTTCCTTCCTTCCTTCCTTCCTTCCTTCCTTCCTTCCGTCCGTCCGTCCGTCCGTCCTTCCGTCCATCCTTCTCCCTTGTGCAGGGACTGGGTTGATCCAGCTTCCATCCCCAGTAAAAAGTGATAAAGATGCAGGGAAGAATTCTCTCCTGACCTCAGGAGAAAATCGGATCCAATGGGAGTGAGAAGGTGGGAAGGGGGATCTCCCCCATCCCAGAGAGCCCTGAGCCCGTGGCTTTGTCCTGATCCCTCCTCAGAGAAGAGAAAGGGCAGGAATTCCCAGAAAATGGAGCCCCTTTGCAGCTGGGAATAATTCCAAGGGGGCTGCTCCCGTGTTTTTATCCTGGCTGTGGGCTTGGACAGCTCCTGAGAGCCCAGGATGAGCTGGGATGTTCTCAGCCAGCAGGGAGAACCACAGGGAGAACACATGGAGCCCCCAGCCCCGGAGGGGAAGGAATCACAAATCCTTCCCTTAGGATGAGCATGTGGGGTAAAAATAATGTAATATTATTTAAAATGTTAATTAATATTATTAAAAATAAAGTAATATTATTAGAGTAATATTATTTAAAATAAAGTAATATTATTAAAGTAATATTATTAAAAATAAAGCTGTGGCAGCCAGGCCAGAGTGTAGAAGAAAATAAATTGGGCCAAGGAGGCTTGTCAGGTGATGGGAATAACAAGGGAAGGGGGATGAGGATTATTTATCCATCATTTCCCTTGCAAAGCAGGAGCAGCCGCCCCAGCTCTGCCCAGGGAACACCCGGCCTGGGACAAAACTTCCACTTTTGGCAATAAAACACCACAAACTGAGCTGGCAATTCCCTCTGGGATGCTCCAGGGCTGAGCCAGGGTCTTATTTCCTTCCTAAAGCAACCCCACGTCCTCCATGGGCTCTGCTGAATGGGAATTACCAGCCATGGGAGTGGGGTGATTTTTTGGCAATTAACATAATTATAACACAATAATATTTATAATTTGGTCACAGTTATTTTTCTGGCTATCAGCAGGCAGAGCAGCTGTCCTGTGCCATGGAAAAGCCCTTCCCAAGGGCCTTGGAATTCCCTGCAGCACGGCCAGGCTGTCAGCAGGGTGGGCATCCATCCTTTGGGTGGGAATTCCCTCGTTCCCAAGGGATCACCTTTTATTGGATCCAGCTCCAGACAGATCCAAAGCAGTCTCCTGGAGCTGTTTGGGTGTTTCCCAGTGGAATCTCCACCAGCTGGATCCACAGGGACAGGGAGAGCCGTGTGCCTGTTCCCAGCATGGACAGACCTGGAAGAGGGGATTCCATGAGGGAATGTGAGCCTGAGTGGAGGAATTGGGGCTGGTTTGGGATTGGGACTGGTCTGGGATTGGGGCTGGTTTGGGACTGCAGAGGGTTGGGATTTGCATGAGAAAAGTTTTCTGGGAGAACTCTCAGGCCAAATTCTCCTTTCATTTCCAAGTCTCCAAACTTGCAGCATCTTTCTGGATACCAGGAATGTGATTTGGGATTGCAGAGGGGTCACGGGAGCTGAGCCTGGCCCAGGAGGATCCAAAGCCTCTGGAGCATGCAGAGATTTCTTCCAGATTTCATCCTTGAAATTAATCCCCATCCCTTGGTATGAACTGAGCTCCAGAATTTCCCCACTGCTGCAAATCCTCCTGGAGATTTTTGGGATGAGCAGAGCCAAACTTGGCAGGATCTTGGAGAGCAGACAGAAGCTTGGAAACATGACCCAGATCTGCCTCCTCTCCCTGTTCTTTGGGATCCAGGGGACAATTGGCTGGGAATTCCCTGTCCCCCAGCACGATGCTCCCAAGAAAAATGGGAGCGCAGGCTGTCCTGGCCCCTGGGAATGCCAACAAGAATGGGAATTGTTTGCCACGGGCATGGTGGGGCTCAGCTCCCTGAGCCTGCAATGCTTGGAATTCTGCCCCAGATATCCACATGGCCTTAATAAGGATCCCATTCCCCTGTTCCCACCTTTCCCCACAGGCTGGCATTGGCTCTGCTCCCACCCCTGCAGTCACCCATCCCATGGCAAGGCCAGCTGGGGATATCTGCCCATGGAATTTGGGGTCATTCCTCCTGGCACTCAGCACTGTGGTTGGGCTGACACGGTGGTGAGGGATCAAAGGTGGGATCTGGTGGTCTTGGAGGTGTTTTCCAGCCCAAACGATCCCAGGATTCCACCAGGACATGTCAGGAAATCCAGGAAGCCCAGGAGGAGCTTTCCTTGGGCTCTCGGTGCTGGATGTGGGATGGGGATGGATGAGACCCCCCCAGGTCAGGCAGAAAGGCTGGGAGAGAACAGCGTTTTTCCACGGCATTTTTCCAGCACTCCAATCGTCTCCAAGGAGCAGAGCCTTCATTCCCAGCCCTTCAGGTGCGGAGCTGAGCCGGGGGAATGGGAATTGACTTTTGTCTGGCTCCGGGAGAGCGGGGCTGCTCCCGCTGCAGCTGGGACGGGATTTCCCGTCAGCTGCTGGGGAAAAAAAAACAACAAAACAAAAACACAAAAAAACACCCCCAAAAAACTCCTCCTGCACGGAGGGAGCTGATATTCCATGAATGAATTGGAGTGGTCAAGTCCTGTTTTGTGTGGAAAGCAGGGTTCCCTGCTGGGATCCGGCTCCTCGGGACTTGGGGGGATATAAATAACTTCACAGGCTCCTTCTCCAAATGAAAGCAACATTCAGTTATTTGATTTTTTTTTTCCCCTCTTCTTTATTTTTTT
>WEIU01019152.1:461349-487549 GCA_013389925.1 Aegithalos caudatus
GGAGTCGGGCTGAGGGTCCGGCCGAGGAGTCGGGCTGAGGGTCCGGCCGAGGGATCCGGCCGAAGGTCCCGCTGCCGGTCCCGCCGAGGGGTCCCGCTGAGGGTCCCGCTGCCGATCCCGCTGAAGGTCCCGCCGACGCCGCTCTCCCCTGTTCCGGCTGCCTCTTTCGGCTCCTCTGTGCTTATTTTTCCGCTGCAAATCGTCCCGGGGCTTCGCCGCCGCTCGGTACTGGCGGGGGCCCCCCGACGGGGGGGATGTGTTCCGCGCTCCGGTGTGCAGGCGGTTTCGTAGCGGGGTGCGGGATGGAGCGGCGGTGCCTTTTTCCAAGCGCCGCGGGACGGGGATGCCGCGGGGAAGAGGCGCGGAGCGGTGCCGTGGGACCGCCGGGTATTTTAAATCCCCTTTCCCGAGGGTTTTCCAGGGGTTTTTGGGGCGGTCGGTGCGTGGCAGGCGGGGTAAAGCTCCCGGTGTGTTCCCCTCAGCCGATCCCCGGTGCCCCCGGGCCGTGCGCTCCCGCAGCCCCGAGCGCTTCGCTTCGCCCCCCGCTCTCTCCGACGCGCGGGTAACGGAGGGAATCGGGGAATTGCTGGAAAAAAGCGACACGAGACCCTCCGTATCCCCTCCCCGACTCTTCCTCCTCTTTTCCCGCAGCCTTCCCGCAGCGGGTTCGGTCCCGAGCATCGGGATGCGCCCGGGAGATCCCGGCCGGAGGAGGATGCGGCAACTCGGGGTGAGCCTTTGGATCGGGGAAAAAAGGGAGGGTGAGCACCAAAATCTCCCCCGTCAGTTTAAACTGCCCCTTTCCGAGCCAGCCCTGCTCTTACAGCATTTATTTGGAGCATTTGATTCTAATTATCCACGGAATTCAGCCTTCTAATTGCGACTGGGGGGGAAATAAAAGCAACTCCCCAAATTCCAGTTTTATCGCCTGCTTCCCCCCGGAAAAATAGAGAGTCACGTATAAGATCGAAAGGGGAAGAAATAAGAAATTGGGGTTCAAACATTCCAGCGTTTAAAAAGTATCAGGAACATGGTGTTTTTCGTTTAATTACTGTGATGTGTAATAAATAAACTGTATGCTTTGAATTTAAGCGTGTTTAAATGTGCCCGAACATCCGTCTGCCTTCTATGTGAAAATTTATTTATTCTCTCAAATGGCAAAGCAGGATTTAATTTTATTTAAAAATAAAACAACAAAACAAATGGTAATTTTTCCAGTTTTCAGCTATCTGTTTGCGTAGTTACCTCCTGATACATTTGAAATATAATTTTCAAAGTGTCTTAAAAATCATTTAAAAGCTCAAGGCGAACTAAATACGTTGGACTTGCTAATGAGGAATAATTGAAATTTTCTTCAAAAACTTAATGAGATTGGGGATGAGTTTATGTTTCCCTGGGCTGTGGATTGGTGACTTTGCAGTGCTGTTGGACACTTGGGAAAAATCTTTTTTTTCCCTCTCCTGTGACACATAATTAATGTATATTCTTATAAATCCTGTCTCGCTGGGCAATTTACTTTGACTCACAGAATTCCAGTGTTTCACCCGTTTTGAGTCCGAGCAATAATCACTATTTTTAGTCCACCTTTCCCAATCCAGCCTCTCCTGCGGAGCACCTTCCTCGGAAGATCCCAACCTCAGTGCGTGACTGAGGCCGGGAAGGGATTTGTGGGATGCTCAGAGTTCTGGAGGTAGGAATGGGAACAAGAACCCCTTTTTTCTGCTCCCTGTCTTCAGCTCCCAAGATTCCTGCACCAGAAGCCCCCAAGGACAGGAGGAATTAAAGACCTTGGTTTTTTTCCCTGCTGGCTGCTGCCTCCCAGGGCTCCCTAGCCCTGCCTCAGGCAGGGAATTGCATTTCCCAGCCCACAGGCTTGAATTCCTCTTTGTCCAGCACAGGTAGAAGGAGGAAGATGGCTTTGGGTGGCTGTTTCCTCTCCTTGCAGTGACGGGCACAGGGATGAGGCCGTGCCTGGGAGCGGGGCAGGGAACGTGTCCTGCCGCACGTCCGGCTCCCGGATCCTGCACGAACCATCCCGTGTTCCCCCTCACT
The DNA here is from genome assembly GCA_013389925.1 of Aegithalos caudatus. Classification (NCBI taxonomy): domain Eukaryota; kingdom Metazoa; phylum Chordata; class Aves; order Passeriformes; family Aegithalidae; genus Aegithalos; species Aegithalos caudatus. The sequence continues at coordinate 463,402 of WEIU01019152.1, forward strand.
CCTCAGGGCATGGAGCACAACTGCCTGGCCTCACACACCCAGAACACAGGGAGAGGAGGGAGCTGGAGCACCTGGAGCTGCTCAGGAGCTCCGGTTTCCTGAGAAGTTCACTCATCCATGAAATGGAATGAGATAACGCTCGGGGAACAAGCGGGTTCAAGCGGGGCCGTTTGTCCTCTGGGGTCTCGTGGCTGGATTTTGTCTGACACAGGATGGGGGATGTTTGCCCAGGGATGGGGCTGCAGGGCAGGATCCCACAGGATGTGTCATCCTGGCCTCACACAGCCGCCCCTCACGTCAGCATTCCCAGGAAAAGGGTGCAGATCCGGGAGGGAACAACCCAGGTTCCTGTGGCCCAGTGGAGCCTTTAGGAGTGCATCCAGTTTAGAGAGGGTTTGAGGAACAGATCCAGCTCTTCCTGACAGAGTGGGCACGGCAGGAGCTGATATTTGGAATATTGCTTCATTTTCTGACGTGGCCTCCAATAAAGTTCCTGGCCAGCTCAGCCAGTGTTTCTGGGAATCAGGCAGTAAACCCAAGGTCTGTGTGCCTGGCTCCATCACATTCCCACTTGGGAATCCTCAGAATCCCATGGGATGGAGGCTGCTCCACCTCCCATGCTGGTTCCTCTGTTCCATACCCCTTCCTCCTGCAGGAATAAGAGCGTGTGTGCATTGGCTCCAGAGCAGGCAGAGCCCTGCTCATGCCAGGAAGGAAAAATTTCCTTTCCAGTGGCAGCCAGGGAAGGCATTTTTCGAGGCTGAGAGCTCGTGGCAGTCCTGGAGCCCATGGATGTACTCTGGGATGCACACACAGAGCCTGTTCCTCCCCAAGGTGGGCTCCATCCTTCACCTGATCAAGGGGGAAAGTTCCCATGTATCCCAAGCTGGCCTCCTTTGACCTGCCAGCACACAGGAATTCCGTGGAGCAAAGAGAAAGAGCCTGATGGGGAATTAAAAACAAACCCTGATCAGATGGACAAGAACCTGTGGTGTTAAAATCAGCCTCTGACACCTGCAGGATTAATGTCCAGCCCAGGGGATGTGGCAGCTCTGAGGCTGCTGTGAAACGATGCTCAAGCCTTTCCAGAAAAAATCCTGATATCTGAAAAGAAGGAATAAAAAGACATGTGGTAACTTCAATTAATTTCAATTACAACAAGCTTTGGCCCCAAGCTGCACAATAGTGGTGGGTGCCATCCCACACTGAGTGCTGAGGAAGGTTCTGCTGCCTACTCATGCAATTTTAAGGCTAAATTTACGTGGATCCATTCCTTGCAGGTCACTTCAGGTCCAAAATTTGCCTTTTGTTCACATAAAATGGGCCTTGCCTCACCCAAAGCTTGTATGCCTGTGGCACTTGGGGACAGGGGTTAAGGGTGGCCTTGGCACTGGATGATCCAAGGGAGGTTTTCCATCCTGATTCCACAATTCTGTGACTAGCAGCAGCTCTTCTCCAACATGAATATTTATTTGCCTGGTATGGATAAAAAATTCTGCACACCTGCACTGGGCAGGACTCCACTGATTTCTCTCTACCCTGCTTGGAATGCAAGTGGAGAGGAGTGCTAGGATTCCTACATCCTTTTCTAGGTTTGAACAGCAGATACCAAAGAAAAAGGACATCTGATGTCAATATTTTTATTCAAAATTTGTTGAATAAAGTTTATTTGTTATTTATTCAAGTATTCAAAGATCCCAGCAAGAAACCAAAAATGTTTTTGCAGGATCAAAACCCACCCATGTGTGAATTACAAATTAAATGTCAGGTGAGGCGTTGGCAAAGGATCTCTCCTTTCCTCCTTCACAGCACAGCCTGGAAGGCATCTTTTCAAAATAATGGGGATTATTGGGATTAATTATGATTATTGTGATTATTGTTTGTCTTACGGTCCCCATTCTGAACCAGCCCCTCCTCATTAACCTGCACAAATACACGAGAAAAAAAACCCACGTGATTCTTCCTCTAAAAATCCTTTCCAGCCTTAATCCAGAGCAGATTTCCACAAGGAAAATCGAGGATTTTAAAGGGAAGAACTATAACTGCTGAGAAAAAAAAAATGGACTAGCAGAAGGAAGCTCCTGAGTTGTTTGTGGCGTGCCCACCTCCCCTTCGGCGAGCGCAGCTGAGCGCTCGGTGTGTGCCTGCATTATTCCCCGCTGAATGTCTGCTCTCTTCAGAGCAGCCCCCCACGCTCATGCCGCCTCCCAAGCTCCCCATTTCGGCTTTCTCTGCTCCCTTTCAACCCAAATCCTGGCAGCCAGAGGGGCGAAAGGCCGGAGCTGAATGAACACAGAGCGATTTCGGGTGCCAGGGCCGGGCAGAGGGGTTGGGGTGCTGCTGGGGACAGCTGCTGGCTGCTGTGACAGTGAAGGCTTGTTCCCCCCGGCGCTCCTGCAGCTGCTTTGGAACGCAGCAAAACAGGGGACGTGGCGTTGGTGAATGAAGATGAGCACCAGCGATGCCCCTGCCCGCCTGGCATTCATGAATTGCCTTCCCCTGGAGCCTTGAAAGGGCTCAAAACCCCTCTCTGAAGTGACTTGTCTGAGTTATTTTTCGCTCGGGGCTTGGCGCTCTTTTCTTTCCTGAAGCCGCCAGGTGAAAATAAAAAGAAGAAATGGGGAAGTGAGAGGAAAAGGCGGCACAGGTGATGGGCCCCACAAAGGGATCTGTGGGATCACAGGGTGTTCTGAGATGGGAGGGACACGCAAAGATCCTCGAGTCACATTTGGGACAGAAAAGACGTCATTTGGTGTTCTAATCAACTGGTTTATCACATGTTTTTCTTTCTAGCCTGAATCATCTTCCAGGAAAGGCTTCCACTGCCTGTTATGTGAATAGAGTCCTTGTTAGTAACAACGTATTTCTGCTGGTCTAGGCTTAAAATTATTTATTTATAATTTAAATAATTTTTAAAATTACTTAAAATTGCTCCTGACACACGATGTCCCCAATGTGGTGCCACCACCCCACCCCGTGCATCTGGCACATCTCAGAGCGACCCCAGGCAAGGAAAACCGACCCAGCTCAGCATTCCCTTCCCAGCCATTATTCCTCCCTTTTTGCTAAAGCTTTAGCAGAAACCCTCCACTTTCCCGCACTATTTTCCTCAATTATCCAGTTTGTTTTACAGACATCCCCGTTGAAGGTGGAATTTGCTGTAAAAGACCCCACAGAGGAAACCATCAGCTCCCATCTATTTAAATTTTCCTCTCCAAACCTCGTGGCCAAGCAGAACCACAGTATTCCAGTGGCCTTTAACAAACAGCTGATTTTTCCTTCCCTATACAATGCACCATTATGTGGGGAATTTTTTTTCTATTTTTTTTTTTTTTTTCTCCTAAGAAGAACAATGCGAGCAGCAGTGATGGGAAACTGGAAAAACAAAAGGGGCATTTAGAAAGGATGGGTTTGGAGGCTGAGAAGTGTTGAATAATGTTACACCTGATAGCAGATGCTTTCCCAGCAGACCAGCACGGAGGTGTTTACTCAAAATGCTCAAAAATACAATTTATGAACTCCACATGGCCAAGTGTTTGATGTCTGTAAATTACTGAGAGTAAAAATCATGGCAGCATCACAAGTAGTGAATTCAGTTGGGATTTTTTTTGGAGGAAATCTTTCCCTGTGAGGGAGGGAAGGGGCTGGGATGGAATTTCCAGAGAACCCTGAATCCCTGCAAGTGTCCAAGGCCAGGCTGGATGGGGCTTGGAGCAACCTGGGATAGTGGAAGGTGGCAAAAACTGGAACTGGATGAGCTTTAAGGTCCCTCCCAAACCAAACTTTTCTGTGATTCAAGGAGGAAAACATGAGGAATTTAACTTAAAATGATCTCCCAGTCCAGGCAAGGTCACCTGGAGCAGGTGACACAGGAATGTGCCCAGGTGGGTTTGGGATGTTTCCAGAGAGGGAGATCCACACCCTCCCTCAGCAGCTGTTCCACAGCTCTACCACCTCCACAGAAATAAGTTTTTTCTATAAACTGAAGTGGAATTTGTTGTATTAATCTGTCCTGAGCTCAGCCAGCCCGAGCATGGTGCTGATAACTCCAAGGCTGTGGATTCAATCCCTGTGTGAGCCATTCACTGAAGGGACTCGATCACCCTTGATCAAAACCAGAATATTCTGCGATTTGGGCTCTGGTTTAGCTCAGGGTTCTCACTCCTCGTTCTGTCACTGAGCCCCACCGAACAGAGCCCGGCATCATCCTCCAAAAGCCCTTGGAAATATTCGGATTCACGGGATCCCCTCTCAGCTTCCCTTCTCCAGCTCTGCAGCCTCACCACAGAGATGCTACAGACCTCCCACCACCCTGTGTTGATCGCTTATTTTATTTTAATTTAATTTTTCAAAGCCAAGTGACATTTTCTCGCCGGTTGGCAAAGAATTCCTCCCGTTTTCCCCCAACTTTCTCCCCGTCCCCTCCGCATCCCCTCACGCACACGCTCGCTGTGCCCGACACGGCGGCACCGCTTTGCAGAGCATTCTCCCCGTTTCTCCCCATTTCTTCCCGTTTTTGCCAGCATCTCCCTCGTTTTTCACATCCCCATTCCTTCCCGTTTTTCCTCATTTCTTCCCGTTTTTCTCCNTCCCGGAGCGGCTTCCCCCGATGGCCCCGAGCCCGGGCTCGCTCCCGCGGCCTCGCCGCTCTCCCCGGGCACCTTCTGGCTGACCCGCATCGTGCTGCTGCGCTCCATTGCCTTCCTGTACTGTGAGTGCCGGGCGGGCGCTGCCCCCGCCGTGTCCCCGAGCGGGGATCGGGGACGGCGCTCAGGGAGCGGCCGGAGCTGTGCCAGGGAGGGTTGGGATAGAGCAGGGAAAGGTGGTTTTTATTCCCTCCTCTCCTAGGGTGGTGGGGTGCTGAGCAGGCTCCCCAGGGAATGANTTCCCGTTTTTCCTCATTTCTTCCCGTTTTTCTCCATTTCTGCCAGTTTTTCCCCTGTCCACGCCGTGTTCCCTCAGGCACACGTTTGCTCTGCCCCACACGGCGACATCGCTTTGCAGAGCATTCTCCCCGNGGTGGGGTGCTGAGCAGGCTCCCCAGGGAATGAGCACATTGCCAAGGCTGCCAGAGCTCCAGGAGCCCTTGGAGACAGCGCTCCCAAGCACGTGGTGACATCCTTGGGGATGTCCTGTACAGGAACAGCGGCTGGATGATCCTTGCGGGTCCCTCCCACTTCATCATGTTCTATGATTTAATGATCATTGTGGGTGCCCTCCAGCTCTGCATATTCCGTGATCCTCTTCTTTTCCACTCCCGCTCTCCTGGTAGACTGGGGACACTGTGGCTGATGGCTGGATGGGGTTGGTGATGCTGGAAGCTGGAGAAGTTTGCTCACACCACGAGGCTGGTACCTCTCAGCAGAGCTGCTTGGAGCTGCTCACCCTTTCCCTTGGAGTTGGGAGCTGACAGTGCAAGAGAGGAACTCTTTGTCCTATGCAGCAGCAGGACTGGAGGGACAGATGCCATCTCTGGGTGCCAGCACCACCGACAGCCAGGACCTAGAGTCAACATGACCTTAAAATATTCCACAGTAAAAGCAGTTTCCAGCCTCTGCCGTGCTTGTCTGCCTCTTGCTTTGGCACTGAGAGCTCTGCTCAGAGCCCACTGGTGCGCCGCTTAAAAAATATTTACAGTGAAACCAAAACTGACAAGTAACACACTACGGTACAAATTCTAAACTTGCCCCAGATTTGTCCACAGAATCGTTAGAATTTGTAGCCTGCCAGCCTGCTTAGATTATTTTGCATCAAAACCATGCAGGAGCTGTAGTTTCGCATGGTTTTGACACGTGCTCTGGTTCTAGTTTGGTTTCAGCTCTCGCTGAAATGCGAGGTTATGACTCTTTCAGTCAAAATGAAAGCGATTCCGATATTCCCCCGTGTGTAAATCCAGGCTGCTGAGTTTCACGTGGCTCACTTTGCAGTTTCCTTATGAAAAACTGGTTAGTGCTGTGTGCTGTGCCTTCGGGGGAGGCCTCTGCTTCCCAGTGCTGGATTTGGGGTGATAAATGTGCCAAACCTGGGGCCAAAGGGGGGTGGGAAGGGAACAGGGGCTGCCTGGAGGGCTGGAATTGGTGGAAATCAAAGGTGTGGGACCTCGTGGTGTGTGGGATACTTGGGACAACGAGGTGGGCAACAAGGATCTGATGGGGGGGTTACAGGTGGAAGTGAATGAAACTGACAGGCTGCAGGAAAAAAGGAGGCTGGGAGGAGCTGAGCCAGGGGGTGAAGCTGAGTTTGCAGGTTTGGGAGTAAGTGTGGGATGCTAAAAAAGAGGGAGAATTTCTTTGTGGTGCTTTTTCAAGTGGGAGAGAAGAGGGGGAACACCAGGGAATGGCTAAATGGGGGGGAGACCCCAAAATGCTTCTGTAGGGCGGAGTGAGGAAATCTTTTGGAGAGTGGGGTGGCAGAGGGAGAGTTTGGGGTACTGGAAGGAGCAGGGCAGGAGAATGTTTGCGTCTCTTGTTAAGGAAAGAGGTGGAAGAGAGGAAAAGTTCACCTGCTTGTTGTGCAATTTGTGTTTGGCTGCGCTCAGGCCCCGGGGAGTTCTGCTGCTGGTTCAGGGTGAGCCAAAGCCAAGTGAGCCAAAGCCAAGGAGCTGGGGCTGGTTTGAGGCAGGTCAGATTCCCCCTGGCAGCAGTGAGGCTGAGGCTGGCAGTGCAGGAGTGGTGCCCCACAAGAATCTGTGGGGTGGAAAGTGCCGCTTGTGGAGAGGCGGTGAGCAGGCAGATTCCCTCCGACACAGCCCCGGGATGCTCCAAAGGGAAGGAGGCTTGCCCTTTGATCTCTTTGGAGAGCCTGGGTTTAGAAACAGCAGAAAACAATTCCGTGCCTCTGTGCCAAGCTGCTCTTCCAGGTTTTTTTCCCTCTGGAGATGGAAGCATTTACTGTGACAGCTGATTTTTCTCCCAGACGCGGCGATTCTGCGCGCCGAGGCTCAGACTCGCTGAGGAGACGGTTGATGCCGTTGTGACAGTTTGACATTCCTCAGCCGTGGGATGTTTTCCCCCCTTCTTTCATTTCACCCTTTTATGTGTAACCCTTTCCTTCCTGCTGGGCTGAGCAGCAAATCCTTTGGGGGGGGGGGATTGTGTTAAGGTGTCGGGGAATGTGATCGGAGCTCCTGCGGGAGCTGAGCGATTGTTCCTCTCCTGGGGGGAAAGGGAGAGATGGGAAAGTGAAGAACCTTGAGGATGGGATGGAAGGAAACAGGATTTGGGGTGTGCAGTGACCCCCAAGTGTGGTCTGAGGGCTTGTCACCTCTTTCCTGTCCCCACCCCATTCCTAAGGGGTGTTCATTGCCTGCTGCAGGCACAGGAGATGTTTTCCCTGAGGATTTTCCTGTGTTGAGGGAGGACAGGCAGAGCAAGGCAGGTGTGGAGTATCCTTCTGTGTGCTCTGCCTTCTCCCCCTCCCCCTTTGCTTGTAAAAACTCTCCCCCTTCTTTTTTTTTGTGTCTTTTGAAGGGGTTTTCCAGAAGCAGCCCCAGCCTGGGAAGTCCCTGGCAAAGCAGCTGCTGTGTGAGAGGCAGGTTGGAGATGGGAGAGGATCTGAGGATTTGGAGAGGTCAGAGACCAACCCCACCTGCTGCTGGCAGGAGTGGGAGGGCAGGGAAATGGATCCAGCTGAAAGGGTTCTGTGAGCTTTGGTCCTTACAGCCTTGTCCTGTCCCTCCATCCCTTGGGAATTGTCTCTTCCCTGTTTCCCGATGGCTCCTTCAGTGAGCTCACCCCAAAGCTTCTCCTCTCCAGGCTGAACCATCCCAGCCCTCCCAGCAGAGCTGCTCCATCCCTCTGCCCATCCTGGAGCCTCCTCTGGACTCTCTCCAGCATCTCCAGGTCCTTCTGCAGGTGGGGTCTCACCTGAGCAGGGCAGAGGTTTCGATGTCATTTTGAGATTTGCAGCTTTTCCATCCTGGTCTTGCCCTGTGCGTTTGTTCCCTGTGACAGGGATCGGTGTTTTGGCAATCCAGGAATACTTTGAGGTCTTGTTGGAAGTGCTCTTACAGGTAAATAGCTGGTCCCAAAGCTCCAGACAATAAATGTGCATTATTTGCTCCTTTCACCCTCCTTCTAAATCATTTTTAAGTGCCCTTTTTGGGTGATTACCATCATCAGATTCCAGCTGTAGAAATTTCAGTAATTAGATCCCACCCTCCCCAATCTCAGCCAGGCTCTGTGGAGAGCTTTGAAATAAAAGCTATTATTTAAATCCAGTTTATCTTCCTTCTCTCCTTATGTATTGTTTAACAGTATTTTCTTTCCCCAGCGCCAGAGCTACGGGAGGTTCACGCTCCTTCTTCCTAAATCTGAAATCTAAAGCTCTCTCGGGGGGTTTGGCTTCCTGTAGGCTCCTGGCTCTCCCCGGTGTCCTTCCTCCTCTCTTTCTCTGCCATCTCCCCTGCTTTCCCTTCCCTCGGTTTTATTAAAAGGCTCCCAGTAGCTTTCAGCCTGCCTGCTCAGGATTAGAGAACATCTTCAGGCACTTTTGCTGCCCTGAGAGGTTTTTGTTTCAGTGCTCCTCGGCAGGGCTGTGCAGCACCAGCAGCTCTGGCTCCTCTCTGCATCCCCCTGGAATGGGGGAAAAAAAAAACAACAAGGGTGGAGAGGGGAATCTCTCTCCCAGTCTTCTCCTTGCCCCAAACCCCTCTGGAGCAGAGGGATCTTCCCAGGGCATCCTCCAGCTGCGGGCTGGGGTGGTTTTGAACACCCAGAGGGAAGCTTTTTCTATTTCCACACCTTTTCAAACCGGGGAGATAAGCGCTTCAAACCTCCCCGAGCAACCCCAAAGTGTTCAGCTTGGCCGGGAAAGGCAAGAAAACAAAAAAGGTGTTAAGAGCAGAGCACTTTGTTGTGTGTTTTTTTGTGGGTGCTTGGCTTCACCCTTCGCTCAGTGCTCTGGTGTTGTTGCTTCTGTGTTGCAAAACTTTGCAGGGGAATTCATCAATTGAGAATTTATTTGATTCGTTTCTCTGGTGATAAAATACCAGGAATATTCTGCTCTTTCTTCTTTGCAGCAGTACAACCTCACCTTGCAGCATCCAGCTCAGGGCATGTTCAGATGCCTGCTTGGGTCAAAGGGGCACTTGATAAACTGCTCCAGGCAGAGTTTTTGTGTGTGTACAAAATGTAGTTTGGCTTTCAGGCAAAGCTCTGTGCTCTTGGTTCAGTTCTTCTTGTGGTTTGGGCATTAAGGAAAAGTTAAGGCTTCTTTTAACAAGACGGGGGGAAGAGAAAAGAAGCCATCTGACCAGAAAGTTTTGGATTTCACATCTTTAAATCTTTCCTGAGCATGAAGAATGGGATTCTCTCGTTCTCTTAACCATGACAGGCTGAGCCTGGACCGAAGGGAAAGGAGCTGGGGTGCCAGGGAAATCTGGATAGAGCAAACCCCTTTGGATGGGGACCCTTGGGTGGTGGTTTTTTGGTGCCGTGTGGGATTGAAGAAGGTTTGGGGGGAGAGGGGAGGCTGGGAGGGGGGGAGTTAATGGAAAAGTACAGCGAAGCACCTTGCGAGGTGAGGATAAGTAGGGAAGGTCTATTAGCAGCCCCGGTAATTTGCATGTATTATGTAAAGCTCAGCTGGCAGCGGGGAGAGCTCCCATGTGAGCTGTCAAAGGCTCCGCAGTGGGAGGCAGACCTGGAGCTGCTCCGTTCGTGTTCCTGCCACCTGCACAGCCTCGGGAATGGCAAATCCAGGTGGAGCAGAGCCCTGAGCGCTCCCAAATCCCGGAATTGTCCGTCAGGAGTGCGGGCAGTGAGCCTGGGGGGGGATGGATGCCCTGTGGGGTTTGTGCCAGGGCTGGAGGGGTGCAGAATCCCAGGGAAAAGCTGCAGGAGAAGGGGATCAGCGTGCCCCAAGCCCAGCAGGGTGGTGGTGGTGCCAGGCAGTGCCCAAAGTGGAAGCAAAGTTGTTTGAGCTGGAGGGAGTGGAAGGTGCAGAGTGGAAAATCCCCAAACGCGAGGCCACCGGGAGAGGTGACCCACAGGACAAGGGTTAAGGAAGAGGAAGGAGCACAGGCTTGGGGGAAAAAGGGACTTTTTTACCCCCTGACCAAGCCAAGGTCACAGGGAAGGTTCCCTGAGAAGGCAGCAGGGTCTGTTACACTGAACTGAAGGCTCCAGTTTCTCTGGGGTTCAGGGAGAGGAAGCAATGACAAGCTGATAAATAACTTCCCTCTTTCCCTCCTGGATCCGGGCATCTCCTGTGTCGCTGCAATCCCCTGCAGTCTCTGCAGTCCTCTGCAGTCTCTGTCTTCAGTTTCAGCTCTTCCCTGTGTGATGCTGTTTTGTACCACAACAACACAGACTCTGAAATTCAGAAGGCTAAAAAATGACTTTTTATTTAGGGATGCATCTCCCTTATAAACCATTTTACACTGACCAATTTGATTGGTGAAACAAAGGCAAACCTTTTCCATCACATTGGTCAAACCAGAGGGACATCAAGACGAAGAAGGAATGAATAACACAGGTACTGTTAGAAAAACATTCCCATTGTTTACAGAACTTTCCCTGAGAAAATTAGCAAACCAAAACACCTCAGACACAAAAACCAGGGCAGCACCTGGGAGATGGAGGGGAAAGCTCAGGAGATGGAGCAGGGATGGGTGGGTGGAAGTGGAGCTGAGTGAGGGATGAGTCCCTCAGAGGTGCTCCAGGAGATGCTGGAGAGGGAGCCTGGAGCGCTGCAGGGATGGAGCACGGGGAGTGTCCAGGAGAGGGAGCTGGATCCAGGATGGAGCTCAGGGAACGCCAGCATCACTGGGAGGTGATGGATCAAGCACAGGTGGGGATCTGGGCAGGTGGATCCTGCCCAGGTTAGGGCTGGTGCTGTGGGTGTTAATTGTGGATGCTGCTCTGGGAAATGGATGTGCTGGGAGAAAACCCCTTTGGAGCCCAAGCTGGGCCACCCCAAAATGTGCATTTTAGGCAACTCCAAGCCAGTCTTTGGTGCCTGCAGGCTCGGAGAGGCAGAGCAGGACTTTGTCCCTCCAAAGTGCACTCTGCTGGAATTGCTGGCATTTGTTTTTCCCTAATTTACCCTTTCCTTGTTTGTCTCGCCTAGGGCGCAGGGGTCTAATTTGGACTTTTTTTAGGCAAAAACCTGCTCAGCATTTATGGGTTGGGGCAGCAATTCTGGAGCATTTAGAGGTGAATTTGATTAGCACTTTAGGAAAACCGTGCAGAAAATTGCAGTGTTAATCACAGGAAATCAAGCCACGGAGTTTTAAGGCAGAACTGGCTTCCAGTTGGCTTTTTTTAAAGTCAAAAATGAAGATATTAAGCTGTCTGAAGCTCAGAAGAATTTTATTTCTGCTGGTTTCATGTCAGGCTTTCTGATTACACAGTTGTGCTGAGCTGAGTGTTGATGGATAAAAGATGGATAAAATAGAAAACACTTAATTTATGTTCCAGAACTGATCCTGTAGGGTTGGAAATAGCCTTTCTCATGTCTCTCCCTGTCCATAATTAAATAAAATAATCGAAGAAAAAAATGCCTTTTACTTGTAAAATCATTCACTGTGTATAAAAGATGGATGGGAAGAGACACAACCAATTAACTCCCAACTTCATTGTGCCATCCCTGGGGTTCAGGATCTGCTGGAATCAAAGGGAACCCTCCCAGTGACCTCTGCTGTGTGCTGGGCCATGGCTTTTAGTGTTTTTTAACTGGGAATAAAACCCGTGGCTGTGTGCAGAGAGCTGGGGGAGTGTTAAGTGGATTAAGTGGAACCCACTGGAGACTTTTGTCTGGGGAATGGGACTTTCAGTCGAATCCCCTGGGGCTGCAGACTTGGGGTTGCTGCTCCAGACTTCAAAGAAATGGGAATTTGGGCTCTGATGTCACACAGCCTCTCCCCCAGTGTCTCCCAGTGAGAGACACCAGATGAACACCAGGATTGTTGTTTGCAGAATGCCAGCATTGAGATAAGGAAGGAAACAGATTTGATCATTAACCAGGGAGGATTGGGGAGGGGAACAAATTGGCTTTTCCCAAGAGCTCTGGTGCTGCTCCCCGTGACGTGGCTGTGCTTGGGTAATGTTTGAAGGATGGGTAAATTAGTGGATGCAGCCTAATCAGGAAATGTTGGCCTTCCTCATTTTTTATTTTTTTCCCTGAGACATGGAGATTACTGGAGTTACAAACTGCAAATTGGTAACTGCAGGGGATGCCTAAAATATGAGATAATGCCTAAAAACTGCCCAGCTCTCTCTGTAGGACATCAAATGCTAGGTCTACGAGCTGTAATTAAATTGCTGATGTGCTGGTAAAAAAAGCAGCTGGCTGGTCTAAGATTGGCCAGGGCAGGAGCAGAAACACTATAAATGGGACAGCTGTAGGGACATGGAAAAAGTGGGAATCGAAGGGATGGGGAAATGTGAAGGTTTTGGAGAGGATGCTGAGGGTCAGAGCTGCTGTCTGGGAGGTGAACCATGAACTCAAAGGATTGTCTGTGCTTTGGGCAGCTCCAGGGTCCTCAGCACAGGGAATTGTTGGAGCAATTCCAGAGCTGCTCCAAGGGCTGGAGCTGCTCTGGAGCCAGGCTGGGAGAGCTGGAGAGGTGAAGGATCCAGGGAGAGCTCAGAGCCCTTCCAGGGCCTAAAGGGGCACCAGGAGAGCTGGAGAGGGACTGGGGACAAGGGAGGGAGGGACAGGACACAGGGAATGGCTACTGACAGGGCTAGGTGGGATATTGGGAAGGAATTCCTGGCTGGGAGGGTGGGCAGGCCCTGGCACAGATTCCCAGAGCAGCTGTGGCTGCCCCTGGATCCCTGGCAGTGCCCAAGGCCAGGCTGGACAGGGCTTGGAGCAGCCTGGGACAGTGGGAGGTGTCCTTGCCCATGGCCTGGGATGAGAGGATCTCTAAGGTCCCTTCCCACCCAAAGCATTCCAGGATTCCATGGGTTCTATGAACACCTTGTTAATGGTGCAGATGAATTTAAGCTGTCTCATTAACAATGTTTTGACATACAAAGTGTTTTCAAAATAAGGAAAAGATTCTGGTGCTTGATGGATGCTCAGGTAATGTCATGTAGAGGTGGAGATCTGTTGTGCTCCAAAGCCAAGACAGGATTTATAGAATTCCTTGTGGAAATTCTATAGAAACCATGGAATCCTGGGATGGTTTGGGTTGGAAGGGACCTTAAAGCTCATCCAGGCACAGCCCAGGGAACCTTTTGTAACAACTGCATCGGATTTTAACAGAGATAAAGACTTGGGAATAAATTCCATCCAAGAACTGCTTCTCTGACTGTGGATTCAGAGCACCTCCCTCATCCTGGCTGACCCCTCACACAATTTTCCCCTCTCCTTGTTCTCCTGCAGCCGTGGCCTTCCTGGTGGCATTCCAGCAGAACAAGCAGCTGATAGGAGAGAAGGGGCTGCTCCCCTGCCAGCTCTACCTGCAGGACATCAAGAAATACTTCAAGGGCAAGGTGGGCCTGGATGCCCTGAGCTATGCACCCACCCTCCTCTGGTTCCTGGACTGGTCTTCCATGGACAGCTCCTTGGATGGGCTGGCCCTGGCTGGGCTGGTCCTGGCAGGCTTTGTGCTGCTGACAGGCTGTGCCAACATGGTCCTCATGGCCCTGCTCTGGCTGCTCTACCTCTCCCTGGTCAACGTTGGACAGATCTGGTGGGTGCCCCGTCCCCCTGCTCTGCCCTTCCCTGCTGCTGCTCCTCCTGGGACACCTGGGCTTTCCTGTGGCACTTTTGGATTTCCAGGCCCAAGCTGGGGTTGCTCCTCAGCAGATTATCCCTGGAGGGATGTGAGATAAGGACCTGGCAGGAATGGTTTGTGGGGATGTGCCAGCTCTGCCTTACCTGGGACATCTTCCTGTGTTCTTTGGTGTTGGATGTGATGGTCCTGGTGGCTCCCTTCCCACTGAGGTTATTCCAGAACATTCCACCCTGTGTTATCCCAGCTGTGCAGTGCTTCCCCTCATGGCTGTGGCAAGGGAATTCCCCCAATAATGGCTTTTAGGGTGGTTTCTCATTTTTCAGCTCCATCCAGGAGAGAGCTGGAATTCTGTATTTCAGAATAAGCACAGAACCTTGTGGGGGGAAAAGGAGAAACCCTGGCTCTGTAAATCCCCCTGCTGCAGGGAAGGGTGCAAAAATGAAGGGTTTAGGTTATCCTTGCCCTTGTTAAGGCCCCAAAATGCATTGTTTGAAAGGGATATGCCCTGATAATCCCAAATTTCATTCTGAGGTGCCTCTGCCTGCAGCTGGGGTCACGTGGAGGGAAAAGGTTTTGCCATCAGGAGGTGCCCAGGGATGTTCCTCCCAAACTTTCTGCCTCTGCAGCAGGACACCTTTTCCACAGATGGGCTCAGTGGATTTAATTTGAAGGATTTGCATGTGCTGCCCCATTCATTCCCATCCTACTCCAGCTGGAATGTAAGTGGGTGAAGGAGAACAGCCTCTGAAAAGCTCCATTCTCTGAGCTCTTAACTCAGCATGAACCTAAAGCTGTGAAACCAAGCCACAGAGCTGGAAAAATAACTCAGTGCATGGTTTTCCATTGCCTGCTTCCAAATTATTCCAGAATTTCTTGTCTATTTTCTAGATGTTTGAATGTGAAAGGGCAGGAATTCAAGCATCCTCCTGCTCTGGCTTTCAGGGATGCAGGAGCAAAACCTGGATGTGATGCTTGACTTCTTCTTTGTGTTTCTGTTTGGAGGGGAGAAAGAAAGGGAAAAAAAAAATCCCAACAGCCTCCCCTGAGGCTGCCAAGGTTTTGTAGCTGAGTGCTGGAGCTGCAGTGACTCCAGGGCTGGAGGTTTGACCTGTTAATTCCTGGAGCAGTGGGATAATTAAGACAGGCTCTCTTCATTAGTGCCCACAGCTCTCTGCAGTGCTCCCTGTGCTGTGGCTGTAGAGCTCTTATAGTTTTATAAAAAACAAACAAAAAAAAAAACCAAAATAACCCACCTGGAATGTGTTTTTTTCCATGTCTTGGAGCAGTGTGTGCTGTGCTGCTCCCACTTTTCCTGGGGGTGCTGGCTCCTCTGCCAGTCCTGCAGAACTCTGGAGGTTTTCCCAAAATAATTCCAGTTGTTCTGGTGACTTCTGAGTGGCTGTTTTGGCGCCTTTTTAAGGGAAGAGGCAAAGGATGAGGGATACAGAGAGGAGCCTTTTCCTCTCCTCCAGCAGCCCATGCCCAAACCCCTGCTCCTGAGCAGGGCAAGCTCAGGGATGAGTGCTGGGGTCCCTTCCCAGCTCCAGGAATGCACATGGATCTTGGAGTTTGTGATTGAAAGGAATTGACTCTTGGTAGTTGAGATAAGGCTGGAATTTTATTATTTTTGTTTCTCCCTCCTTTGCTCCTTGAAATTTTGTGGGGTGAAATTTAGCCTGGTGTGCCACAGAAACACCCCAAGGGAAGGGGTAAGAGAAAAGGGGGTTAGGGATGTTCCCTCAATTTCTTTTCCTCATGATATTCTGCCTAAAACAGGAAAGGAGCTGGTTCTTGTGGCTGAGGGAGGAGAATCAATGAGCCCAGCTCATTTTTGATCAGATCCCCTGGGATGGGTCAGTGCCTGCTCAAACCCAGATTATTCCTGCATGGAATTCCCTGGACTGAGAGGTGCAGAGCAGGGGAACACAGGGACAGAGCACAGCAGCATTCCAGGGAAGCACAGGGACAGAGCACAGCAGCATTCCCTCAGATCTCCCTGTCCTCCAGGAATTGTGGTGGAAAGGGAGGAGCTCAGAGAACCCAAAATCTGCACAATTGGCCTTAAAACTCCCTTCTCACACTGGTTTGTAGGTGGGGTTGGGTGGTGCATTGATTGTCTTGCTCCCAATTTGGGGCAGATTGAGAGGTTTGGTGAGTTCTGCTGCTTCTCCAAAGCACCTGCAAGGGAGCAGAGCTCTCCTGAAGTTTGGGAGGACAATGTCAGGCATTCCTGGCTGGAGTGGGGAGCCAGCTCAGCACAGAGGTGTCTGAAATGAGGAAATTCCTCCAAATTAAAAAAAAAAATCCTTCTGTGGCTCAAAACAACAATATTATTTTGAGTTTTTGTCCAATGTTGCTGCCCCCATGCCCTGACCAGCCTGGGCTCCTGCAGCCAGCCCCAAAATCCTCTGCTGAGCTTCCCTGGGAAGCCACTCCAGGGAAAATCTAGCGTGATCAGCAGGAATAGAGCTCTCTTCTTTAGGCCAGTGAGGGACAATTTATTCCTTTTATTGCCTTTTTTTTTTTTCTTTTTTTTTTTTTTTTTTTTTGGTCTATTTTAATTTTAAATGTCCCTATTTGTTTTGGGCTGCTGAAGGAGCAGCTCTTTCAACTGCTGCCCAGCTGGCTTGGGCTCAGCCAGGGGAAGCTTCAGAAGAGCAAAGTGTGGCCTTTGAAGGGCAGGACACATCCCTGGCCCCACCTGGGGAATATCCACGGGCACAGCACAGCCAGGACCAGCTGAGCCCTTGGAGGCTCCAAAATCCCTCCAAAACCTCCTCCTCTGGGCTGTTTGCAGGATAAAGGAGTTTTTTGGGCAGCCTGGAATTGCCAAGCACCAAGCCCAGTTTGTGTGCCTTGACTTTGCCAGGTTATTGTCCTTGACTCCGAGCAGCCTGAAATAAAATGCACTTTGGTGCTTGTCAAAACTGAGGGGCCTGGCAGAGAAATGGGTGGGTTTTGGTGCCTGGGGAATGTGGGGTGGAGATTCCCAGTGCTGTCCCTGCTGGAGTGTGGCAGTTTTTGTGTCATCCTGGGCACACAGCAGCTGTGGGGCTGTGCAGGCTGAGCCTGGCTGTGTTTGGGGTCAGGGCCACCCATGTGATGGTGTCACACTTCCATCAGAAGCTCTGTGTGTCTGCCTTCAAATACTGAGGTTTTTCTTCTTTTTTTTTTTTTCCCCCCATCTGCCACTTTGAACTTTTTCCTTTTGAAGTAGGAGACTGTCAAGGAGCTCAAAAATCTGCCAGGCCAGGGGAATATTTAATATTTCATATCTGACCCGGTGGGTGAAGTGCTGAATCATTATGTTCATCTTAACCTTGATTATTCCTGTCACTTCTGCAGCAGTAAAAGCAAGAGTAAAATGAGAGTAGTCAGTTTGAATAGAGTAGAAGCTGTTTAAAGATGTTTTAAAAAGATTTTTATGGGAATTCCTCATAGTCCAACATTCATTTTTTTGCAGCCTGCAAATCCAGCTTGTCCAGAGTGCAGCTCCCATACAAATAAATGGCTTTACCTCCCTCCCCATTCCTCCCTCCTGGATATTCCTATCAGGGATTTTCATCCCTTTAAACAAGAACATGGGGAGAGCTGCTTGGTTTAATCCAAATCCTTGTTGCAGGTGACCCTGTGGAGCCTCTGTGGGATTCCCTGTGGGATTGGTGTTTGTGGGGGTGAGCAGGGAGAGGCTCCCAGCAGGAATTAAATCAGTTTGGGTGCCACTCAATGCACTTGTAAAGAGACTGGGTAATTCTGGGATAAATTCACTCTTATCCCCCAGTAAAGTGTCTCCAGAGAGCTATTCCATTTTCTTACAGAAACAAACTTCCCAGCTCCTCTGCCACTGATCTCCTGTTCCTTCTCCTGTTCCTTCAGCCCCAAATTCCTTCCTTCCAGCATTTCCAGCTGGCATCTGAAAACCCTTCCTTCCCCTGGGTTATTGTGTTCCCAAAGCTCCCTGCCCACTGTCAGCCAGCACAGATTAAAAAAAAAAAGCCCCAAAGCTGGAATTGTGGGGTTTGAAATCCTGTTGCCTTTATTTTCCTTCAAGATTCTGGTTAAGTTACAGGAGCTCAAGGGAATGAGTTAAGGCAATAAATAAAATGTTACAGCACAAGGTGGCTGCAAGGTTCTTTTTCAGGTTCTTCCCTTGTGGAGAAGGGTGGTGCAGCTGCTGCCAGGAGGTGTTTGGGGTGGAAAGGAGACTAAGGAGGTGTTTGGGGTGAAAAAAAGACCAGGGAGGTATTTGGGGTAAAAAAAAACCAAGGAAATATTTGGGGTGAAGAAAACACCAAGGAGGTATTTGGGGTGAAAAGAAGACCCAGGAGTTATCTGGGGGGAAAAGAAGACCCAGGAGGTATTTGGGGTAAAAAAAAAAAAGACCAAGGAAATACTTGGGGTCCAAAGAAGATCCAGGACATATTTGGGGTCCAAGGAAGACCAAGCACCACCTTTTTTATCCTCCAAGGAATATGAAATCTGCCCTTTGAAGCCCAAAAAATTGCACAGAGGGGAGGAGATGCCTCAGTTTCTGCCCCCAGGTTCCTGGTGGTTTTTCATGCCTTGCTGCTGGAACAGAACAGCTGGGAAATTTCATGTTAAAGGATGTTTTGGAGGGACAAAGTGTGCAGCAGGTGATTTAATTGCAATTAAATGAGTGTCCTCAGGAGTTCATCTGCAACAAAGAGGAAGGGCTGGTGTGTGGTGGAGGGTTTGTGGGGTTTATTCTCATTAAAAAGCACTTGAACCATGCAGGATTTAATCAGGGTGAGCTGGGGTTGGGTCAGGCTGAGCTCCAGGGGCTCAGGAGGTGCTCAGGGAGTGTTTTCCCTCTCCAGGAGGGTGTTAGTGCCCATTAAATGAAGCCCTTCCCATGCCTTTTCCTCTCATTTTCTCCACCTTTGGGGTCTGAGACTGAAGGTGCTTTATCCAGAGTGATCCAGCCCAGCAAAGGTTGGACACAGATCTCTGAGTCTCTCATTCCAGGTTGGAAAGCAGCCAGGGTGTCAATCAGGGCTGGATTTGCCAAATCATTCCCATTTTTGAGCAGGTTGGTCCGTGATAGTGAGGGCACAGGAGTGTGGATAGAACCACCCTGGAATGGTTTGGCTTGGAAGGGAATTTCAGGATGATCCCATTGCACCCCTGCCATGGCCAGGGACACCTCCCACAGTCCCAGGCTGCTCCAAGCCCTGTCCTGGGACATTCCCAGGGATCCAGGGACAGACAGAGCCAGGGCCTCACCCTCCCAAAATCCCACCTCACCCTGCCCTCTGTCAGTCTGAAGGCATCCCTCCTTTTCTTGGCACTCCATCCCTCAGAAATCCTCTCTCTCCATCTTTCTTGCAGGCTCCTTTCAGGTCCTGGCAGGTCACAGCTCACCCTGAAGCTTTTCCAGGCTGAACCATCCCAGCTATCCCAGCTCCATCCCTCTGCCCATCCAAGGGCTCCCTCTGGCCTGGAGCAGCCTTGTCCTGATGGGCAGATGGAAAATCCCCCTCTGAGCTCCCAACCCAATCCAGCTGTAGCAGGAATCAGTGGATCAGGGGGGTTTTAAGCAGTTTGGATAATTCAGGAAGACTTTTTTCTTTTTTTTTCCCAGACCCTGAAAACTCAGGAGCTGTGAGGAGAGGAATGGCAACCTGGGTGTGCTGGGTTTTATCAGGACACGTGGGAAGTTCCCAGGGATCACTGCTCAGGCAGGAATGGATGTGGCAGCTGTGCTTGACAGGGTGACCTTGGCAAGGGCTTCCCATCAGTCTCTATCCTGCTTTATCCTGCCTGGAAGTGATACAGCCTTGTACTCAGGGGCTGTAATTCTTAACTGAGACCAGCTTTCCATTCAAAGCTGGAAGTGGGAGCAGAAATTCCCGTTGTGCCTGAATCCAGTTTTGGGTATTAAAAAGAAATGTCTTTAGATAAGTCTCATTAACCATTATCACCTCAGTGCCTTGGATAAATTGGAGGTTTTTAGGACCTTGTAAACAGAACCCTTTTTTCCAACCTGGCTTTATCTTCCCAGCTCTCCAAAACACCCCCAAAACAACAACAGGAGAAGTCAGAATATTTTATTCCTGTATCAGGCCTTGGCAGGGGAGCTCAGGAATCTCTTTGTTATGGCAGCCTCCTCTTGCTCCGAGCTGCCCTCCCTCTGTCCCCAGCACCAGAAGATGATCCCTGCAAGCACAAAGGCAGGCTTGCAGATCTCAGGGGGTCCATCCTTCCTGCCCAGGAAGCTCCTTTTTGGCACTCCCTGCCCGCCCAGGAGAGAGGGAACGGATCGGTTTCAAAGCTGGCTGCCAGCAGCCCTGAGCGCTGGGGATGACACATTAATGAAAACAAAGATTAATTCCATGTGACACCGCTGCCTTGCAGTACAACTGGGAGCTAATGAAGCTAATGAGAACCATATTTGGGGTGAGAGATTAAAACTGAGTCGTGGCTGATGGCAGGAATGAATCACTGAGTGGGGTTTTTCCCTCCCCATTCCCAGCATGGGGAAGGTTTTCCCCTCCTTGCCCCAGGTTGGGGTTGGGGTAGGAGCAGTCCTGGAGAGATCCCAGTGGGATCTGCTCAGCTGGAATGGGGAGTGGGTGGGCGGGAGGAGCTGATCCATGGCTGGGTTAGTGCTGGAGACCTGGAAATGGGGGAGGTTCCTTGTCCTGGCAGGTGGCACGGGGCAGCCTCAGTCTGCAGAGTGCTTGGCTGCAGGGGCCAACCCCAGAGAGACTCATTAAAGCAATTAAAGGATTCCTTTTCTAATCAAGCAATCACTGGTATCCTGATTTCCTGGGATTTCACCTACAGGACCTTTCTGCTGGTAGCAGCAGGGTCACAGCAGTGCCCAAGAGGTGATTCCCACTTGTTCTAGGCCCTGGATCCCCAGGTTTTCCATCAGTGCCCACCTGCTGCTGGAGCTCATCCCAGCCCAGGGATGCTCAGCCTGGAGCTCATCCCAGCTCAGGGATGCTCAGCCTGGGTTCTGCTCCCATCTCCCCTTTCCCTGGGCTCAGTGTCCAGCCTAAGGAGCAGCTCCCAGTGGGATTTCCAAGGCTGCCACCTCAGCATCTCCTTTTGGCAGGGGCAGAATTTGACCAAAGCAAACCCCACTGGAGTCTGACATTGTGCAGCCACCTTAGCCAGGCTTTGGAATCGTTCTTGGCTCTGGAAAGGAGCGTGGGCAGCATTGGTGGTGCTGGGGCTCAGCTGCAGGATCCACATCTGCTCTCCTGAGCACAGGGTGGTGCTTTGGGAGGAGCCAGGTGGGAGCACAGGATGGGATATCCCTCATCCCAATCCTCACCCCTGCCCAGGCACCTCCTCCTCCTCCTTTATTTTTAATGTTAGCCCCGTTCCTCCCATTTAAATGTGGATGTTGTAATTACAGAGCACAGAATCCCAGCTTTTAGAGCTCTGTGACCACAAGAAAGTGAATCCAGAAACCAGCCTGGTTTCATTTGCTCCCCTTCCAGCTGATTTCCTCCCCCCAGCCGTGGCTCTGCAGTGCTGAAGGCTTGGCAGGGACCAGAACCAGCTGTCAAAAGGGTTTCTTGCCCCCACACATTTAAGTTAATGATGTTCTGAAATTAATGGTGCACCAGACTAATCCTGGATCTCATTCTGATGGATTTTGCCAGCGATGTTTCTCCACTGGGCTGGGGAAGTGAATCCCCAGGTCCTGGGGAAAACAATAAAACAAGAAAGGGTGGTTTTCCATCCTGAGTGTTTACAGCTTTAATTTGGTTGGTGTGTTGTGGTTTTCCAGCAGCTTTTGGAGGCTGTGGATGAGCTTTTCCACTGCTCAGTGGCAGTGCCTGGGTGTCCCCTGGCTCTGGAAGTGGCTGCAGGCACAGGAGAGGATCCAGCCTTGGCACAGGGGGGAAAAGTTGAAGGAGCTGAGTTGGATTAGCTGAGGGAAAATTAAGCTAATTAAACTAATTAGCTGAGTGAAAGGAGACAGAGAGAAGGTGTGTGGAAGAAGCAGAGGGGTTGTGGAGTCATCCCTGGATGTGTCCCAGGCCAGGTTGGACAGGGTTTGGAGCTCCTGGGACAGTGGGAGGTGTCCCTGAGCGTTCCTGCCGTGGCAGGGGTGGCTCTGGATGGGATTTGAGCTTTTTCCAACCCAAACCATCCCAGGGTTCTGCCCTCTGTCCTGTCTGCCTGGGCACAGCACAAGAAGCTGCTGGTTTGTGTGGGGGGAAGGAAAATCCATGTCAGGCTGAAGGAAAGGCCTCCAGAATGTCCATGTGGAATAATCCCAGGCTGGCTGCCTGGAAAGGGAGGGAAAATCTGCATTTCTGCTTGGCCAGGCCTCTGGCTGAGGGGATTCCCTCACAATCCTATCCTGGGACAGGTGGATTTCCCACATTTTCTGTTCTTCCATGGCTCCACCCTCTTTAACACCCCGCTGGATTTGTGGCAGGGGGCTCCTCCAGCTTTCCCTGTTGCTGGAATTTCGGAAGGAAATTCCCTTTGGCTGCTTGCAGTGGCCTGGGGCAGCTCCAGGGGAGATCATCCCTTGCTGCCATTCCTCCCTGCCAGAGGGAAGACCTGGAGAGTTAAAATGCCACATTCCCAGGCTGTGAAACCTCCAAAACTCCTTTTGGGGGAGCAAATTCTGCTGGAGAATAGGAAATGTGCCAGTAGCCACTTTTCCCTCATCCCAAGCTGCAGAGCCCAGGGAAGGATTCCTGATGGAGATGGGAGTTTCCATCTGGGTTCACTTTCCCTGGAGGATGTTCTCCATGGGGAGCAGCAATGGGAGCTGTTAACACCAGCTGCAGATTTAGGGATGAGCAGGGAATTCTCCTGCCTGTGGAAACGTGGCTGGAAGGAGCTGGTGGTGTTGGGCACTGCTGGGGTGGGATTGGTTTTACTCTGTTTTTGTTACAAATGCGGCTGGATTTTCCTCACAGCATCCATAGATGTAAAGGAAAAAATCTGCCTGGTTTATCCTATTTTTTTTAATGGATTCTATTAGGAATGTTGTTTTGGGAATGTTTTGCAGATTTAGAGATCCCTTTCCCAAACAAGCCCTGCATTAAATAACCTGTGCAGCTCCAGGGAAGCTCAGTGGAGAAGGGAAATGTGAATTTATGGGGCAGGTCTGGCTGCTGAGCCCCTCCTTCAGCAAATAAAAACCATCATCCCACGTGCTTTGCATGCAGGGAAAACATGGAATTCTCTGGAAAAGGTGGCATTTTGTGTGGGGTGGGTTTGGGAATTCCTGGTCTCTGGAAGGTTTTGCTGAGCTGTGTCCTCAAACCCCTGACAGCAGGAATTGTTTTCCTTGGGAATAATGGGGTTCAAAGCAGGTTTTGCTCTCAGTTTTTACTTTCCAAGAAAATACTGAAGCTGAAATGAATCATCAGGACAAGGTGGTGAAAACAATTTAACTCAAATATTAAATGATGTTTATGATTCCCAGCTGATCCAGGCTAAGTGGGGACATGGATTTTTTTCCTCCTCTGACAAGTCAGGGCTGAAAATGTTGTCTCTGCCAGCAGAAAACAGCCATGACCTCACTTTTTAATGGGATTTAGGCAATCCAAGTGGAATACACTTTGAATCAGCAGAATTTCTGGGCTTGACAATGTGCAGATCAAAAGTTCCACTGGTGAAATCCACCCCCAAGCCTGCAAAATCAAACCCACGTTGTTCCTTATTGTCTGCTGGGAACGTTTCAAACACCAAAATGTGAAAAAAAAACCCTAAAAACCCCCACATTTTTAACTAAATTTTTCTGTTAACTCATTCTAGACACCCCGAAAAGGATCCCTGGTGATTAAGGTTGAAACCCCAACCTGAAATCTGTGGGAATTGGGTACCAGCCCTGCTTGTACCTATTAAAAACCGACCAAATCCCTGCAGGAATTCCTGCTGTGTTTATGGATTCGGGGCTGGCCGTTTGGGTTGGTTTCCTTGGCATTTGTCTCGCAGGCTCCTTCAGAGGAATAAATCCCCAAGTGTTTCCCTGTCATCACATGACAGGGCTGGGAGCCTGGATTGATGCAATCAGCACCAGGCACACGTCAGAAAACTTCATGTGGTTCAGCAAAATACAATATTTTATTAATTCCTCGTGTTTTTTTGGGGGGGATGGGGGATGTGTGTTTGGAATGAGCCTCAGGGGGTGCTTAAGTTGTGCCAAGAAATGGGAATAATTCCTGGGAGTTGGTGTTGAGCAGCACCAGGAGCGTGCTGGGGATCAGCAGAGTGAGGGTCCCTTAATGACAGATAACTTCATTAAAAGCTGCTTTGATTGATAATTAAATTACAAATTATCCTGCTTTTTTTTTTTTCCTCTATGCACCAGTAAATCTGCAGGAAGTTGTTGTTAAATGTGGTGCAAAATGTTGAGGCTGATTAGTTCAAAAAACCCATCAATGATGGGTATAAAATATATATTTATATATATAATTTATATATCTATAATATATAAATTATAGACATGTTGTATAT
>WEIU01019152.1:496339-567423 GCA_013389925.1 Aegithalos caudatus
ATAATCTATTTATCTATTAAATATATTAGATACTAGATATTTATTTATTAATTATTATTATTGTATTATAATATCTTAATCATAATCTATTTATCTATTAAATATATTAGATACTAGATATTTATTTATTTATTATCATTATTGTATTATAATATCTTAATCATAATCTATTTAGCTATGAAATATATTAGATACTAGATATCTGTTTATTATTATTTATAATATATTAATTATATTTATCTGTTAAAGTATATTAATTTATATTATTTATATGATATATATCTCATAAAATTTTTATATGTAATTTTTATATATCTCATATAATTTTTATATTTAATATATTTTAATCCTCCCCAGTGTCACAATCCTCATTTTGTGCATCCTTCAGGAAAGCTGAGCCCCTCAGGATTTGGAAAAGAAAATCAGGGATGTGGGAGTGCTCTGAGCCCGCTCCAGTTGTGCTCACAAATATCCTGGGAGTTGTTGCTTCTCCCTCTTTTGGTTGTTCCCATTTTGTTCCAAAGGATGAGTTTTCCCTCTGGAAAACCAGATCAAAGTCCCCCAGCAAGGCTGGCCTGCAATGCCCACACAAAGTGCTCCTGTAAATGTTTTATTGTGGGATTATTTTCAGAGCCTTTTTCTCTATTTTTCAACAAAACCCAAACCCAGGGAAGTGTTTTAAAGAGGATTTTTGGCAGGTGTTACAGCAGCTGTGGAGGACATTGCCTTTATTTTTTGGAATTGTGGAATGGTTTGGGTTGGAAGGGAGCTCAAAGCTCATTCCATGGACAGGGACACCTTCCACTCTCCCAGCTTGCTCCAAGCCCTGTTCTCCACCTGATTTCTGGAATTCTGCTGGATTTTAAACCTTTGTGCAGGAAGGATCCTGAGATGCCAGGCAGTTGTGGCAATTTTGGGCACTTTTTGTCCCTGCAGCATTTGCCAGCTGTCCCAAACTCCAGGGAAAATCCACCTGGAGCCAATCAGCTCCAGGGAATGTTCTGTGAGCCCAGAACCCATGTGAAAAGTGGGAGATGGGAAGGTTTTCTCCTGATTTTCAGTGAGAAAGACAAGGCTGGGGAGGCTCCAGGGAAAACAGTGGCTGAGTGCTGGCTCCCCCAGGAGCTCCCCCAGCATGGAGCTGTTCAAATTCCCTGTGCTGCTCCAGGCTCTGGATGGAGGGAGGATGAGCTGGGCAGAGCTGACTCCAAGCCTTGCTTCCATCCAAAGTTCATGTCTGGCACAGGGAGAAGAAGTTTGATTTTTATTTTTATATTTTCCCGTAGTTAAATAAACTTTGATGTGCAGAGTAACCCCTGGANTCTATTAAATATATTAGATACTAGATATTTATTTATTTATTATCATTATTGTATTATAATATCTTAATCATAATCTATTTAGCTATGAAATATATTAGATACTAGATATCTGTTTANGGATTTGGAAAAGAAAATCAGGGATGTGGGAGTGCTCTGAGCCCGCTCCAGTTGTGCTCACAAATATCCTGGGAGTTGTTGCTTCTCCCTCTTTTGGTTGTTCCCATTTTGTTCCAAAGGATGAGTTTTCCCTCTGGAAAACCAGATCAAAGTCCCCCAGCAAGGCTGGCCTGCAATGCCCACACAAAGTGCTCCTGTAAATGTTTTATTGTGGGATTATTTTCAGAGCCTTTTTCTCTATTTTTCAACAAAACCCAAACCCAGGGAAGTGTTTTAAAGAGGATTTTTGGCAGGTGTTACAGCAGCTGTGGAGGACATTGCCTTTATTTTTTGGAATTGTGGAATGGTTTGGGTTGGAAGGGAGCTCAAAGCTCATTCCATGGACAGGGACACCTTCCACTCTCCCAGCTTGCTCCAAGCCCTGTTCTCCACCTGATTTCTGGAATTCTGCTGGATTTTAAACCTTTGTGCAGGAAGGATCCTGAGATGCCAGGCAGTTGTGGCAATTTTGGGCACTTTTTGTCCCTGCAGCATTTGCCAGCTGTCCCAAACTCCAGGGAAAATCCACCTGGAGCCAATCAGCTCCAGGGAATGTTCTGTGAGCCCAGAACCCATGTGAAAAGTGGGAGATGGGAAGGTTTTCTCCTGATTTTCAGTGAGAAAGACAAGGCTGGGGAGGCTCCAGGGAAAACAGTGGCTGAGTGCTGGCTCCCCCAGGAGCTCCCCCAGCATGGAGCTGTTCAAATTCCCTGTGCTGCTCCAGGCTCTGGATGGAGGGAGGATGAGCTGGGCAGAGCTGACTCCAAGCCTTGCTTCCATCCAAAGTTCATGTCTGGCACAGGGAGAAGAAGTTTGATTTTTATTTTTATATTTTCCCGTAGTTAAATAAACTTTGATGTGCAGAGTAACCCCTGGATAATGACAATAAACCAAAATCCAAGGAACTGCTGGAGTTTTTCTTTTCCATGATCCACTGGCATTCCCAACATCTGATTTATCTGTGCCTCCTTCCCATTCCCTGCCCTTCTTCTGCCCTCATCTACATCCCATAAAAGTTTCCTGGCAGTGATTTATGAGGCTGATTCCTGCTCTCCCTATGGAGTGTTGGAGCTGCATTTTCCCTGGGGATGAGGAGTGCTGGTGGATGTTCTTCTGTGGAAGAATCATTAATTAATTAAAGGGCTGAGATTGGCATTGGACATCTCAGGGCAGCTGCAGTTGTGTGGGGAGCTCTGAGGAAGGCTGGGCCCTTTTTGAGGAATCCAACTCTTGGGATATTCTCCATCCTTTTACTTGATTTGAGGTGGGGAGGTTTGGGTGGAATTCCATGGATTTTGGTTGTTTTCCCTTGGGAATGTTTGATGAGCAGAGAAGAAGTTGGGGTCAGGTGAAGTGACTTTGATTTTTTGTCTTTTTTTAATCAGTGAGAGGCTTGGAAAAGCTCTTGGAGCACCTTCTCCATCTCCCTGCAGGATCCCAGCTGGAAGCAGCCACAGCAGTGCAAAGGAAATGGGAAAAAAATTCAATTTTCCTGCCCATTCCTATCTGGTATTTTCTCTTGGCCGTGGATTAATACCCCATTGGTTTGAGCAATAAAATTAAGGCTTTTTTCCAGGACATTTGTCCTGTGTTCTTATCTATTCTTATCCCTTTCTTCCTGCTGGAAGGAGGAGAAGGAATGGTGTGGGATTGGTTTTTTTCCCCTTCTTTTAAGTTGTCTTCTTAAGGAATATTTATTTGACAGCTCAATGCTACTGAAGGTTAAATATTGTTTAATTGTATTTATGCTGGCAGATCCACTTTGGAATTCTCTGGGATTCTTCACAAGTCTCTATTTTGAGGTTTTATGGCATTTTCTGTGTTCCCTCCATGCATCAAAACTGTTGGAAGGCAGAACCAGAGGTCAAGTCTGATCTTCCCCTAAATCCAGACCCCTCTGGATCTGCCCAGAGCAGGGAACAAACTCCAGGCATGGAGCTCTCTGTGGGTTTCTCCTGGAAGTTCCTTGGGCCAAAAATGTCATTTCCTTGGTGTTATTTGTGGGGATGCACTGGGATTGAGCAGATTTCTGGATCAACCAAAAGAAAAGTCAGGATTTTTGGAATTGATGCAGTTCTTTTTGCCATCTTTAAATTAGGGAGAGAATGTGTCGTAGTGGAGAGATAAATACAAATTTAGACTTTGGTGGTGACAGGAGTTGTGTGGTTTGGTGAGTTTGTGCATGTCAAGAACATCTTAGCAATCAGATCTTCTGTATTTCCCTGCCTCTCCTCCCTTTAATTGGGAGCAGGAACTCATTAATGACTGAGCATCATTAAGAATCAGGGTTGGAAGGGACTTTGTGGGGTTCCACTGCACCATCTGAACTCCTGATTTGGGAGTTAAAAATTAAATCAATCCAAGATCAGATGTGCCAAACCTGAAGGGGAAAAGAGCAGAAAGTGGGTGCTGTGCTTGTGTCCCAGAACCATCAGGGAGCTCAGGAATGGAGCTGCCACTTCTCCTGCTGTCCCCAGCGTTCCTTTGTGCACAGGAATTTCCTGGGAGCTGGGAATTCTTCCTGTGCTTTCCTGTCCTTTGTGGCATCTCTGCACCAGCTGCTGAGCCCTGTGTGGGCTGCCTGGGCTTCCTGAGAGATTCCCCCAGCCCTGGGCTGTCCCACGTTCCCATTCCTGAGTTTTTCAGGGCAGTGCTACCTAGCCAAATATTTCTGCCCACCCCCTCAGTGCACCCACCTCCTTCCCTGGAGCTCCTCAGGGATTCATTTATTTACTTTGAGCCCAGAGAAATCCTTTTCTCATGGGCTTTTTTTTTCCCATCCCTGGGCCGGGGGAAACCGCAGTGTTAAGCCCTGCTCTTCCCAGGCATCCCTGGGAAGCTGGGAGCAGCCAAGGTACAAATTTGCTGGGGCTCCAAGCAGATAAGTGTCAGGGTTTCAGAGAGAATTACGGTGCTGGAATATCTGCTGCACCTCTGCTGGACTCAGTTGCTGCTTTTTTGGCAACTCTCTGATGTTTTCCTGTTCTTTTTTAGGGGGTGGGCCTGGATGGATCCTAAAATTACCTGTCCTTGTTATAGCCTGGAGGAGAGAGGCTCCAGGGTGGCCTGGATTGGGGATTCTGGTGCCTGAAGGAGCTTTGATGTCCTCTCTTCTCTTTATTTCCATGTTTTTAGCTGCTTCAGAAAGAATTTATCTTTAATATCTGTGCTTACGTGGTCACTTAAAGTGAGAGGAGGTGTGAAAGGATCCTCAGGGGGGAAAGGATGGAAAAGGTGAAGGATGAGAGGCAGAAACCTCCAGGGAAATGGTTTTTGTCCCTTGTTTTTGGGTTCCTGAGGGAATGCTGTTATTTTTGGAGGGAGAAGCCTTGTGATGTGTCTGCCAGAGTGACAGCACAGCCCTTTGTCACCAGGACCTTTTATTCCATTAAATACAGGTGGGGAAATCCCAGGTGTAAATGTGGGACAGTGCCAGTGCACTTGGATAGCTCTGCCAGGGGAAAGCACAGCCTGGAGAGAAATTCCCAGAGGAATGGGGAAGGGAATGCCAGGGAGGTGTCAGAGGGGATAATGCAGAGCTGTAGCTATTCCCATCTGTCCTTTGCTAAGCTTTTAAATCCCACTTTTCCTCCCCTTTATCACAACATGTAATATAAATATTTTCCATTCTCATTTACATGGCTTCTCAATATTCCTAATAACATTCTCCTGGCTCATTCAGCTTTTCAAACAGACACTGGCCAGGGAGAGGAGGACTTTAAAGTCAGGATTTGATGGTTTGGAATGAGCCCTTTAAATGTGGGCTGCAGCAAATCCCTTGGGATTGGTGTTCCCATGGAATGGCCCTGCTGGGAGCTGGGGCTGGTGCTGGCCCCGGGGCCATTCCCACTCTCCTGCATCTCCCTGGGCACAGCACAGGGAGCTCTGTCCCAAAAGGCTCCAGCATCTCCAGGGGTTTGATGTCAGCCCCTGGGGATGGGAGCTGGAAGCTGTGGGTGCTGCAAGCCTGGACAGTTCCAATCCCAAAGTGTCCCAAATTTGGGATTTAACCTCACCCTCCAAATCAGGAGTGATCCATTCCCTGGAGCAGGGATAAATCCCGATCCCTGGGGGTTCTCCATGGTCTGGTGAGTGTTTGATCCATGCTGCAGCTCCCTCCTGGCATGGAAAACCCTTCCTCATGTTTGTGTCAGCCCTAGGATGCAGCTCCAGTGGTGATTTCATCTCTTTTTAAACTTATTTTAAAAGAAAGTCACTGGATGCTGAAATTTGCCCCTCCAGGAACAGGGAGAGCTCAGAGACCTGCAGGGAAAATGCTCCAGAGATGGTTAAACAGGGGAATTTGGCCAGGACATTCTGGCACACAGCTTGGACAGTTCAAATAATTTATTAGAATATTTTCCCATCTGATTGTTATTATTAAATATGAAGGGCTGGTGTTGCACAGTCTTACCTTTTTTGGATTTATGGCCAGAAGAAATCAGTGGAGGTTTTTATTGAGTACCTTTTAACTCTGACTCAGTCACAAACAGCATTTTGAACTTGTCCTTGGTGGGGTTTGAAAGTGAAATGAAATGAAAGCAGCTCCCAACACGTGCTGCTCTTTAAGGGTCAGCACTTTCTCTGTGGAAAATTATCCTGTACAGGAATATCTTGAAGTGTTTGATTTCATTTTTGAGTCACAGATGCTAAAAAACTCCTCTCTCTGCAGATGCATCAGGAAAAGGATCTGGGCTCTTCTTTGGGATTGCAGTTTTCCCTCCTTTGGGAAGCTCTGCTGTGCTCTCTTCTCTTTATTCCCATGTTTTTAGATACTTTAAAAAATAATTTATCTTTGATATCTGTGCTTATGTGGTCACTTAGAGTGGGACACTCTCACTTTATAAAGGGTTGATCTCTTAAATCCTTTTCTAGCCCAGCTGAGAATTTGGAATTAGATTATTTTTTAGGTCTCTTCCCGCCCAAATCATCGTGATTCTATAACAGAAGAATATTTTTGCATATAAAACCCAACCCCATTTAAAAACTGGCCGGTTAATGATTCTTTTCCCAAATAACAGATATTTCCAATTTGGATTTGGTTCCCTTTTCACATCCTCTTCCCCCCAGGGCATCACTGGGGTGCCCTCAGGTGCTTGATAAATCACCAGGGTAAGCAGTGCTGGTGTTCCAGCTGCCTTCCCACATGCTTCCAGTTAGGGAATTCCAGCTTCCCTGACAAATTCCCCATCAGTGGTTGAACGTTTGCACCAAAGCCTGGGCAGAGATTTCTTTGAGAAATTGAATTCATTCTTGCAGCAAGAGCTGCTGCCATCCACTTGAACCTGCAGCATGGAAGCAGGATATTTTCCCAGGTTTTAGGGGATGGGTGATTATTTGTCTGCAGAATCCCTGAGCTGTACGTGCTTTTTACAGTTTTACAATTCCAGGTTAGTTTTACGTTGTTGTACGCTTTAAAAACTGCTTTTTTTTTTCCTTTTATTTTTTCTGGATCCTTCTTTTCTGGGGCATGTACAGGATGATCTCCATGGTCCCTCCCAGCCCAGAGCAGGGCAGGATTCTCAGCCTGATTTAATAAGTGCAGAGTGAGGACTGAAATCATTCATCTGGTTCATTTTAGGCACTGAAGTCATTTGGATCCCTTACAGGGCCAACAAGTTTTGTGGTGCTGGGACATCTGTGAGGAGCTGTTTAATCTCACTTGTCACTGCCCTGGCTGATTGTTGTTTTCATGTGCTCCATCCCAGCCGTTTTCCAGCCAAATGTGAAAAGCCGCTCCTTCAAAATGAGAAGCAAAAAATCCTGAATTATACAGGGAGGGAATGTGCTCACAAGTGGCCCTGGTGTCACTGCCATGGCAAAGCCACCAGCCAGGCTGCAGGGACATCCTGGGCTGTGTGGAACCATGGCACTGCTGGCTTCTTCCAGCTCAGGGAATGGGAATTTTTGAGGGGAGAGTCTTTGCAGCAGCAGGAAAGCTCCGTGGTGTTTGCAGGGGGGGATCTTTGGAGCTGCCCTAGGTGGGCTTTGCTGGATTATTCAGCCTTGTGACTTTCTCCAGGAGCTGTGGAAATGAGGCTGGAGATTCCCAGAGAAGCTGTGGCTGCCCCTGGGTGCCTGGAAGTGTCCAAAGCCAGGCTGGACAGGGCTTGGAGCAGCCTGGGATGGTGGAAGTTGTCCCTGCCATGGAAAGGAGGTGGAATGAGCAGATCCTGGAAGTCCCTTCCCACCCAAACCATCCCAGGATTCTCTGACTTAGAATTCTCACTGCATTCTCTGTTACTTTATGAAATGATTGCTGAACTGGCTCTTTTTTGGTTTGGTTTTTGGTTTTGGTTTCCTTTTTTTTTTTTTTTTTTTTTTTTTTTTTTTTTTTTTTGTTTTTTGTTTTTGTTTTTTTTTTTTTTTTTTTTTTTTTTTTGGTGAGGTTTGTTTTGGGATTTTTTTTTTTCACCAGGGGGTGGTTTTTTGGGGGTTTTTTAAATTTACTTTAAGTCTTAGCCCATAATTCAGGTGTCTGACCACCAGCATTTCTGCCTCTGTGTGTGTTTGCTCCTCTCTGCACTGTGCAGGGAGAGAACAACTTCCTAACCCAGCTGACTCTTTGCCATTTGTCCCATAACCTCCACCAAGCTGCTGCTTCCTCCTCCATCTCCTCAGATCCCTTTAAAATCAGCTTTTCAAAGCAGCTTTTTTTGCTTTCCTGAGATCCACATTTGGCCTCCTCCCTCGTGCTCCCCCTTCCTTTGTTCCTGGAGGTTCCTGGAGGTTCAGGCTGTGGGTGTTGGGGTCACTTTGGTCACTTCTGAGCTCATGGTGTTGCAAAAGGCCTGGATGAAAGCAGCCCTGAATGGCAGCAGATTTCCAGCCCCGGAGCTGCTTGAGCTCCATGGGGGATGGGGCTGAATGGAGACACTTGTTTGATTTTGTTGGGATGGAGGGATCTCCAAAAGGACCTGGAAATTCCCATTTTCTTATTTAACTGCAATCCTGGGAAAACAGCCTTGAGTGTGGGCACAGAAATCCCATTTTAGAATCAGGAAAATCATATTTAGAGGTACTGGAGGGGGTTTGTGATGTCTCTTGTTTAAATAGGATTTTTGTTGTTGTTGTCTGGTTGGTTTTGGGGTGGTTTTTTTTAAGGTTTTGGGTATAAAAGATGGTGCAGGAATCCCAGAATTATTCAGATTGGAAAAGACCCCCAAGACTATTAAATCCTCACCTTGTCCCCAGCCCAGAGCTCTGAGTGCCACCTCCAGGAATTCCTTGGACACCTCCAGGGGTGGGGACTCCAAACCTCCCCGAGCCTGAAACCTCTTCCATGAAAAAAACTCCTTCTGCACTGGTAAATTCCATCAGAAACCACTCATGGTCTTCTCTTAGAATTTAGGGGAAAATATCTTCATGGAAGGAGTTGTCAAGGCCTGGGAGAGGCTGCCCAGGGCAGTGTGGAATCACCATCCCTGGAATTGTTCAGGAACCAGGTGGATGTGGCACCTGGGGACACGGTGAACGTGCTGGCTCTGGATTGATCACTGGACTTGATGATTTAAGAGATCTTTTCCCACCTTAAAAATTCCACAATTCTCACACAGGCCTTTCAGATCCCACCTTTGGTGTTCCTCCTGTGTCTGTTGGGTGCTGGACAGGGACATCTCCCTTGAGGTGAATCAATTATCCATCAATCTTTACCCTACTCCATATACAAGCTGTGCTTTAAAAGCACCAGTCAGAAAAAAAAAATAAAATCAGGGAGGTAGAGATGATATTCCCTGAGAGATTCACTTCAAATCCACAGGGGAAATCATCCCCCAGCCTGGATTTATCTCCTGCAAACACTGAGGGTGAAACTTGTTCTGGCATGGGGCTCAAGCTGGGTCTCTGCAGGGCAGTGGGGGCCTCGTGACACAGCAGGAGAAATTTGTTTTAATTTGGTTTTTATTCCAAGGCTCCCTCACTGTCTGCTGGCAGGAGCCCTGGCCAGGTCCCTCTGTGGTGCTGGGTTAAATTTGTTGGTGCTGAGGTGTGTGAGGGGGGAATGGCAGCTTGGGATGGGGAGGAGGGAGGGTGGGATGGGGGAGATGCCTGCAGAGCCTGCCTGGAGCTGAGGCTGGGCAGAGTTAAAGGAATAAAGTGGGGATTTGTTAAAAAGGCCTTCAAAGGATGCACCTTGGGCAGTGCAAGAGCCTGGCCTGGGCTACACCTGAGATGGACTCCAAGTCACTGGGTTTCACACTTTTTTAAGGTCCATAAGGGTTTGTTTTTTTGTTCCATTTCCATTTTGGGGTTTAATTGTCCAATTACAGCTTCAGGTGATGCAGTCACATCCCAGGTTTCTCTCCTCAATTCGCTGTTTATACATTTTGGGCCCAAAGCTGCAATGGTGTCCTTGGGCTGGAGGAGGATTTTTCTGCCTGTCTGAGCTGTGAGGAGAACTTGCCACCACTTTTTTATGAAGCTCAGAGTTAGAGAGTGCAGAATCTGGAAAATATGAAAGCCAAAACCGAAGGCACCAGGGGGAACAGCTGCTCACGGGGTCTGGGGCTGCCAGAGGAGAGGAAAGATTTAACACCCAGCAAACACCTGTTGGGAGCAGTTCAGCTCCTCAGGCACATGGCAGGGGGCCTGGCTGGGAGGAACAGATGGAATGAGTGGGGCAGGTTGTGCAGAAAGCTGGGAATCTCTCTGGGATGAGCGGGAACGTGTGTAGAGTTCAGCTTTTCTATTTCTCATGTATTTGTAGCAGATTTGTGGCTAGGATCACCTGCTGCTGGTGATGTCACTTGTCCTGGGCCTCTCCAACTCTTCCCATTTCATTTATTCCCTGTGGGACAGGTGGGTTGTGTGTCCCACAAGCTCTGCTTTCCTTCAGGCTGGACACCAGCAGGAATTTCCCCATGGGAAGGGTGCTCAGGCACTGAAGGGGCTGCTCAGGGAGGTTTGGAGTGCCCATCCCTGAAGGTGCCCAAGGAATTCCTGGAGGTGGCACTCAGAGCTCTGGGCTGGGGACAAGGTGGGCATTGGGCACAGCTTGGATTTGATGATCCTGGAGGCTTTTCCAGCCTCAGGGATTCTGGGATTTCCTGATCTCGCTCTAAAAATGGACTTGGTGATGCTGGAGGTCTTTCCCAAGGTTTCTGATGCTGGCATTGCCTGATTTCCATCAGGAAAGGTGAAGTGGGCTGGGTGACTGTCAGGGGTGGGGATCTCCTTGGTCAAGGCTGTGGGACTGAAGCCTTGCTGAGTTAATTGGAATTGTCTCCAGCATTGGCTTCAAGGCAGAGACTTGGATCCTGGTCTCCCATCATTTGGATGGGAAGGATCTGGTGTTGGGCTTGGTGACCTTGGAGGGCTTTTCCAGCTTAAATCCTCCTGGGATTCTGCCCCTTTCTTTGTGTCCAGCCTCACCCCTGCTGTGTCTGACTTGGGGGGAGCCCTGGGGATGCTCTGCCCTCTCTGGGTCTGAGCCATTCCTGGGGCTTGTTCCCCTCACTCCCTGGGGTCTGAGGCACAGGCCCTGCCAGGATTTTCAGGAATGGCCCAGATGTTGAGAATCCTGGATTGGTTTGGGTTGGGATGGGCCTTAAAGCCCACCCAGTTCCAACCCCAGCACCTCCCACTGTCCCAGGCTGCTCCAAGCCCCATCCAGCCTGGCCTTGGACACTTCCAGGGATGGAGCAGCCACAGCTTCTCTGGCCAAGAGGATTTCAGGGAATGCTGTTTCCCATCTCCAGGGACATCTCACCCTCCCTGACCAGTGTGGGCACCTTCTCCTCACTTTGAGGCCGAGCTGGAGAGCTCCTGGTGCCCTTGGAGTTCTTAGGAACAGGGCTGAACTTATTTTCCTTCCTTGAAGACAGAGTAATTAAATCCAGTATGTACAGATCCCTCAAATTGACAGCCGCCCACAGAGCTAAAAACAGGAAATCCATTAACTTCATTATTTAAAAAATAAAATAAAAATCCTCCCAACTGATTCCTCTGTCACTTAAAGTTCTGCATGGAAGGAGGGCTAATTTAACGCTGCATTAACTCCCTGTTATCACCCTCCTGTTACCTAAGTAGTTCCTAATGACTACCCTGGAGAGCACTTGGAAGCTTTTAAAAGTTTTTATGCTAAATTTTTTTTTTTTTTCTCCTCTGGGTAGTTTATACTTTAAGAACAAAAAGTTCCTGCTAACGTTTCTCCCAAATCTTCCAACTACAGCCAGAACTTTTCTGGTGGCTGCAGAAATGGGGAAGGGTCCCCAGGATGGGGTGGCTTTGGCAAACAAGAAATGGGAAATATTTAATGGTGGTGGTTGAAGCTGGGTCAGATTTTGGGTCTGTGCTGTGCTGGGGTTGGGGTGGAGGGCTGGGGTGTTGTCCAAAGGGAATTCTGAGCTTCAGCAAAGAGTTTTGGCTCTCAGAGCCCTGAAAAACCTGGAGACCCCACCTGAGAGGTGTTTTGGGGTCTGGGAGTGAGGGGCACTGCTGAAGGAGAAGCAATAAATCCCAGGCTGTCCTCGTTGTCTCCTCCTCACAGATCTGATGGGCAATTTCTCCCTTTTTTAATCATTTATCCTTTCTCATTTATCCTTTCTCTGTCTTGGTCCAGCTGTGCTTCTCAGAGCAGCACCCCAGAATTCTGGGGGGAATTTTTCACCTCAAAATGAATCATCTGTGTTGCTCTGCAGTGTTTTTAAGTGATAAAGTTGAAACTTTCTGCTTTCTATTGGCCCAAAAGGGAGCTTTGCTGTGCAAGTGCCTGGGCTTTGCTTTCCCAGTGACTGGAAAACCTGAATTCCTTCAGTTTTAATCCTCACACGTGTTCTCTGTTGATGGAGGAGATTCAGAGCTGTTCTTTGGGGTTATTAACAGGAGTCTGATGTTTACAGGTTGTGATTATTGATCTCTCCATTAGGAATCACCACAAATCCTGTCCAGTTAGAGGGAAACTTGGAAAACTCAGCATGAACAGGAGCATTTCTTGTTTTTGTGCCTCTGTTTCTACTGATATTGGAAAGCTGAGGAGTGAAGGGAGAGAGTCTGGAGATGGAAAAATGACTGGGAAAACCAACCCATCCTAAGAGGTGGGAACTGGGACCTGTGAGAGCCAAACCCAGCTGGGACTGGGGTGGTTCTGGTGTCAGTGAGGCTGATGTTCCACACTGGAGGTGAAGGAGCTGGCAGGAGCAGGATTTGGGGAATTTCTGGGGTTTTGGCTGGCTGGGGGGGATGTGTTGTCCTGGCAGCTCTTTTAGGGATGGTTTGGAGCTTTGCTTTGCTTTGAGGAGGTTGTTGAAGGATCCACAGGGATCATCCAGTCCCACCCTGGGAGTGGTGTCCAAACTCTCCTGGAGCTCTGGCAGCCTCGGGGCCGTGCCCATTCCCAGCCAGGGAGAGGAGGAGGAGGATTTTAAAGTCAAGATTTGATGGTTTGGAATGAGCCCTTTAAATGTGGGCTGCAGGAAATCCCTTGGGATTGGTGTTCCCATGGAATGGCCCCGCTGGGAGCTGGGGCTGGTGCTGGCCCCGGGGCCATTCCCACTCTCCTGCACCTCCCTGGGCACAGCACAGGGAGCTCTGTCCCAAAAGGCTCCAGCATCTCCAGGGGTTTGATGTCAGCCCCTGGGGATGGGGGCTGGAAGCTGTGGGTGCTGCAAGCCTGGACAGTTCCAATCCCAAAGTGTCCCAAATCTGGGATTTAACCTCACCCCCCAAATCAGGAGTGATCCATTCCCTGGAGCAGGGATAAATCCCGTGGTCCCCAGCACAACTCAGATATTTCCAACAGGTGCCTTAAGGCTGGAGCTGAAACCAAAGCAGGCTGGGCTCAGGAGCAGGTCTAATTCCAGGGAAAGTCAGTCTGGATTGCATCTCCCTCCCCTTGGCTGCTGGGCTGTCTGACACACAATATCCATAGGGAGACAGCTGCACTGGGAGCTGGAAAATCTGGATCTGTTGGAGCAGCATTTGTCTGTGCCCTGCAAATGTGCTCTGTGTAAATTTGACGTGTGGGTGTTTCTGTACAAGGAGAAACCATTGGCTGCCTTCACCTCACCCCGTGTTTCAGGAAGGGGAAATAATAATAATTAATTAATTACCTGAGCTCTTTGTGGCATAGCCAGGTATGAGGGTTGATTTTGGCCAGGTGATTTTTTTGAGTCAGGAAAACAGAAAATAAGAAAATTCACAATCTCTGGACCTCATTTTGATCTTCTGAAGGCTTTCAGCCCTTCCCTCCCTCTCTGCTCTCTCCCTGATTGTCCAGGTTTGGGATGAGGAGACTGGGGGAAAGGACTGTGCTGGCTGCTCTGCAGGCATGGCCAGGCTGTGGTAGCTTGGGGTGGTGAATTTATTCATGGTAAATAATAAAGATGAAATTTGGACAAATTGGACATCACCTGAGGTTGAACAACCAACACAAACCCTACATTGCACGAGGGGCTCGAGCATTTGAAATCCTTTTGAAATTTGAAATTCCCAAAAGGAATAGGGGAAAGCGTCTTTATCTTTGGGGTTTGCTTCTTCCCTTCCCTCCTCCCCTCGGGCACATCCTCCCTGCTCCTCCTCCTCCTCCCCTGCCCCAGCAGAGACCTCTGGAAAAATCCCAACCCCAGGATTTTGCCAGGCCGAGTTCCGAGCGCGTCCCAAGCTCTGGGAGCGCGTGTGGGGCGGGCGCAGCCGCCATTGGCGCTCGCTTTTATTCCCTTTTTTTTTTATTTTTTCTTTTTTTTCCCCCCCAAAAAAGCCCAGCCCGTGGCTCCCTCTCCGGCTGCGCCAGAGATAACAATGGGGGGCTTTGTGCTGCCCTGCAGCTGCTGAAATTTGACGAGATCCAAGTGAGGAAAACAGGAGCAGGTGGGTCAACAACGTGACCCTTTCGTTCCCAGCAGTATCAGTGAGCCCCGGGATGGAGCCCCGGGAGTGAGGAGGTGAGGGTTGGGGCTTGGAGGTTGGGAATTGTCTCTTGGAGAGAGCCCTGATGGGGTTTGCTGCTGTTTGTGGGGTGGGTTTTACCCCCAAAACTCCAGGAGTGGGGAGTGTCACTGGAGGAGGTCATTGCTCCCTCCATTCCCAGGTTGGTCCTTGGTTTGGGGATGCTCCATGGCTTCCATGTGGATGCTCCTGAAGCTCCCAATGCCCAATATCTGCCTTCCCATCCCACAGCCCCAAAGTGGGGCTGTCCCAAATGCAGCTGCTCCATCCCTGGAGGTGTCCCATGCCAGGCTGGATGGGGTTTGGAGCAGCCTGGGATGATGGAAGGCATCCCTGCCATGGCCACTGGATGGACTTTAAGATCCAACCCAAACCATTCCATGATTCTATCCCAATTTCTTCTCTGAGTCCCCCCAGGTCATGGAGATGACTCCTTCATGTCTGTGGGTTTTGCTGCCCTACCAAATGTCAGGGGTGGGAACTGCTGCAGGTGGAGGAAGGTTTGGGATGTGCATCCCAGGGTGTTTGATGCACATGGAGGATGTGGCTGTGATCACCTCCTGGCACTGCCACATCACCAAAGGCATCTCATTGTGGGATCCTGGAATGGCCCGGGTTGGGAGGGACCTTAAATCATCACCTTCCTCACCTTCATCACCACCCCAATGTGACAGCAGCAAGAGGAGGGCGAAAACCAGGAGGGAAATCCTGGAGTTAAGGAAATGGGAGGGGGGCGATGAAGAACCCTGGAGGAACCCTGGAGTTGAGGAGCTGGGAGGGTCAGTGAGGAACCCTGGAGAAACCCTGGAGTTAAGGAACTGGGAGGAAGCAGCTGCTCCTCAGGGCTGCCCTTCCAGGTGGGGTGACCTGGCTGTTCCCCTCAGGTGTCACAGAGTGCTTGGGCTGTCACAACGTGTGACAGTGTTTGGTGACAGCACTCAGACCTCAGCAGGAACGAGGCTCCAGCCTCAGACCTGTCTAAGAATCCGAAGGATTTGGAGTCTGAGGCTTTTAGGGCAGATGTGAACAACTGTGAGTGAGTCAGCGGGGAGGAACGGGAGTTCTGCTGATGGATTTGGTAATCTTGGGCCTGGGATCATCTTACAGCACTGAGGGTGAGCTGGAGCACAGCCCCCCCCTCCCTCCGAGCTGTGGATTCACTTGTGGTGTTCCATGTGTTCATATCCTCAAATCTTCCCGACTGAGCTGGAATTTTTATAGAAACCATGGCACAGGAGCATCTGGGATGATCCCAGCCTTTCCACTGGCCCCGGGGCAGCATCCAGAGTGAAGCCTGAAAGAGGGGTGGGCTTGGGGGTCTTGGAGATCTTCTCCAAGCTGAACATTTCTCTAGGAATGACGGATTATGGTCAGGATGAGTCTGTGCTGGATGGAGAAGGGTTTGGGGAGACAGCTTTGGTGAGAAGTAAGGCTCTGGGATGGAGAGGTCCAGGGTGAGGATGGGATGGATGGATAGATGGGCAGATGGATGGATGGATGAGGATGGATGGATGGAGGGAGGGAGGGAAGGATGGATGGATGATGGATGGATGGGAAGAAG
This sequence comes from Aegithalos caudatus, assembly GCA_013389925.1. Lineage (NCBI taxonomy): Eukaryota > Metazoa > Chordata > Aves > Passeriformes > Aegithalidae > Aegithalos > Aegithalos caudatus. The sequence continues at coordinate 512,261 of WEIU01019152.1, forward strand.
CACCCTGGGTGCTGTATCCCTGCAAACTGATCCCACATGGGCAACTGTGGAGACTCCATCCCTGAGGAAGGGGTTGTGAATAAATCAGAGCCTGTCCCAGCTGTCTGTCCCTAAGCCTGGTTTTAGCAGGACCTTGTGACAAGCCCTGAGGTGGGAACACAGCCCCACAAGCCAGGAGTGCCCTCACCTGGAAGCAGCCTGAACCAGGCAGGATTTACCCCCAAAGGAAATTTTGGGGTCAGACTCCCATGAGCAGAGTTTTTCCTTGGCTGCACTTGCAGTTAATTCCAGCCCGGGGCTGGCAGAGCTGCAGGGCAGGCAGGGATACTGGAGCCGTGTCCCGGCCGTGCTGTGCAAGCCCCTTCCCATCCCCATCCCCATCCCCATCCCCTNNTCCCCATCCCCATCCCCATCCCCTTCCCATCCCCATCCCATCCCCATCCCCATCCCCATCCCCATCCCATCCCCATCCCCATCCCTCTGTGCCGCCCGGTGCCAGCATCCTGGCCCATCCCTGCGGGATAAAGGCACAGCTGCAAGGCTCAACTCGTGGCCCAGGCCATGCCAGGAAGGCTTGGGTGCTGGGAGCATCCTTGGGAATTGTCCCGCAGCATCACAGCATCCCTCTGTGCCGCTTCCTGGGAATGCGGGTTCAAAACCCAGCGGGGAGAGCTGGTGCTGTGCCCGCGGGGTGAGGGAAGGGATGCGCAGGGATGCGGGAGCTTGGATCGCCACCCATCCCCAGCAGGGCAGGGTGGTGATTACCATATGAAAACAGGGATAACAGTGGGATTCTTGTGCTGGCAGGAATGAGGGAGATCTACGACCCTTTTGGTGCCAGTCAGCCCCGGAGCTGGGTTCAGGCACAATTAACCTTTCACTTTTGGGATGAGCCGGTGCTTTCCTGCTGCAGCTGCTTTTGGGACAATATTCCTTACTTCTCCTCCCAGAAACATTAATTTGGGCATCTGCGGGGTGGGGGGGCTGTGCTGGGAGCCAAAGGATGTGTGGAGGGAGGAGGGGGAGTTTTTAATGGCTTTGATGTGGAATAATCTGGAGTTTTAAAAATTCCATTTTGATTTAAGGGGTTTTTGCACATTAAGATTTTAAAAAAAAGGAGGGTTCACGACTGGTTTTGGAAATATTTTAAAGCAAATTCAAAGTGGTTTTTCTTGTGTGACAACATGAAATCAGGGGCTGGAAAAATCCTGGGGTGGGGGATCAGGGGGCTCAGGCTGAAGCTGGAAGGGATTGATGGATTTGGAATGGGTTTGGAATAGGTTTGGAATATTTCCCTGCCTGTTTGGGCTGGGTAAAGGGAATTGTTAAGGATCAAACTGGAGAAACCTCGGGAAGGAGCAAGATCCATGGACACTGCCGGGTTTAATTTGTGTAGCTGAGAATATCAGTGCCTTAACTTGGCTCCACTAAGGAATTTTCAGGAATTCTCCTTACCAAGGTGCCACTTAATGTCTTTTTTTTTTTTTTAATGGTTTCAGAGTACAGTCCTATCACACAGAAATATTTGAGAATCAGAATAATTGGAGGTGGGACAAAGCTGGAGCGATTTAGTTTTGGCAGGGATAAATTGGTGCTTCCAGACGTGGTGGGGGTTGGACTTCACCTGTCAAAACAGAGCTGTGTGTTCTGCCTCTCTTGGAATTATCATCCCAATATTTATAGGCTGGGATGGAGGAGAAAATGCAAAATACAGATTTGCATGGATTAGATGGAGTCTGTCTGCTCCAGAGCATCCAGGGAATGGATTTGTGGTGGGATCCCAAGGCTCTGCTTTGAGCTCAGTCCAGGGGAATTTGGTTAAATCCAGGGATGTGTAAAATCCAGCAATTGGTAAAAGTGGCCTAATGGACAATTTTGGTAGCTTTTTGATTTTTTCTTTTTTTTTTTTGTGATTTAAATTCCAAGCTTCTCATTGATTCAGGACCTTAATCACTGTTTTCTTTGAAGCTAAAACTGCCCCATTTTGGCACAAATCCAGCCCAGTCCATGGCACTGCTGGATCCATCCATGACTGGAGGAATCAGTGGCACTGCTTGGTTGTCCTGTGCCCCTTCCCTGGACATTTAAATATCATTTTTTTCTGCTTCATAGGAGTTATTAATTTTTATAAAATCCCCCCTTTTATGGAGTTTGTGCCTGGAAAAGAACAACACAACCCCAAAGCTTCAAACCCCTCAATTCCCCTTGTGTGGGATCTCTGATTCCCCCAAAATTAACCTTAAAAATCATTCAAGATTTGTTGTTTTTTTCTTTAATCCTTCCATTTCAATTTAATTCCTGGATAACTTCCAGCACCTTCACCATAATTATTTCATTCTTCACTTCTTGTTGGCCCTGCAGGATGGGAATCACAGCTCCTGGAGACAGGATTCCTGGGAATCTTCCTGTGCCCTCTCTGGACCCTGTCCCGCCTGCCCCAGGGCTCTCCTCCTTCCACCATTGTCATCTGGAGCTTCCGCTGGCTGATTTTCAGGATCATGCTGGGAGCGGTGAGTGGGAATTCTCCTTTGGCTTCCTGGAGGTGACAGCAGCAGGAATGGTCCCAATCCAGCTGGGAATTGTCCCATCCCAGCTGGGAATGGTCCCAATCCAGCTGGGAATGGTCCCAATCCAGTTGGGAATTGTCCCACCCCAGCTGGGAATTGTCTCACCCCAGCTGGGAATTGTCCCATCCCAGTTGGGAATTGTCCCAAAACTCTAAAACTGAGGATCACCACCGTAGGAGGAGTGGTTGGGTTTTTTAGGAATTTTGGCTTGGAATTTTTTCAGGAATCTCAGGATGAAGTTTTTATTTGGGGCATTTTTCACCAATGGGATCTTCACCAAATGTCAGCACAGGCCCTTCATCCCTGAGGGCTGCAGGCTGAATCCCAGGATCTTGGTGCTTCCTTGGATTCAGGGAATGCCTGGATGTGGCACTCAGGGTTCTGCTGTGGTTGACAGGATGATGATCTTGGAGGTCTTTTCCAGGCTCAGAGATCCCAGGATTCTGTGGTTCTCAGCTGTGATTGCGGAGTGAATTGACAGCAAGTGTAGCAAAACATCCCTAATTTCCTTAAAAACTGACCTGATCCCCAATTTGCATCCTGCTTTCCTTCTAAACTGGGATCTGCCTGAGCTTTTCTTCCTGCTGTTGTGTCTCATATATCCTGAATTATGGGACAGGCTGGATAGGAAGGAAAACTGTTCTTCCCAAACATCTCTGTTGCCATTATCTCTGCTGCTCCAGCAGAGCAATAACTCCTGATATTTTAGGGAAGAGATGTCCCTGTGTGCCTGGGATGCTGATATATCACTGACAGGCACGGGAGAGGAAAACATGGAAAGGTGGGGACCCCCACGAGGGAGTGATTGATGGGATCTCTGGGGCCCAAAGTCGTGTGGGATTTCTCCTGGCAGGCAGCAGGAAGGGGAAGGATCCTCCTGGAATCCAGGTGCACCTGCTCCCAGGGCAGCTCTGTTTTCCCCCTGAGCTGACCAGGAGCTGAGCTCCTACCCCAGGGGTCTGAAGGAGATTTTCCCACTGGCAGTGGTTGTGTTCCCTGCAGCTTTCCCTCCTGGCTCTCCTTGGGCTGGCTGGGGTGAGGCTTTCCTTGGGAAATCCTCCAAGCCAGGAGAATTCCCTGGGAGCAGCTGGGCTCTCCTGACCTGGTGCTGGGTTTTGGGGAAGCATTTTGGAAATGTTCCATGGGTGGGTGAGGCGCTGTCTCCTCTCCAGGTTCTCATCCCACTGCTCTCCTGTTTTCCAGGGTCGGGGCTGATTTCTCTTGCCAGCCCCTTTTCCCTCCATTCACTGTCTTGTATTTGGGATTTTTTCCACCTGGAGCTCTGACAATCTGGGACTTTGCACCGAGCAAACCTGGTGTTGTTTGGAGGAGGATCCTGGGGAAAGGTTGGAACGAGATGATCTTTAAGGGCTCTTCCAACACAAACCATTCCATGATTAGGGAGTTTTGCTGTTTCCTAAACCTCCTCCTCCAAAAAAATATCCCGTCCAGACCTTGTTTTATTGTGCCCAGGAGCTGGCAGGGCTTGTTTGGGGGTGACACAGCAGGGGAGAAGTGGGATAATCCTGGCTGTGGTGGGAGGCTCAGGAGGAGCTCAGGCAGGCTCTGCTGCCTGGGGTTTGATTGGCAGCCAGTGCTGGGCTGAGCTCAAATATTGCTGCCTTTTTAAAAAGCATAATTACGTGATTCAATCTATATGTTTGATGTTCCTAATCATCCATTAGAGCAGGATGTAAAGAGGGATGCTTCCCAGGAACACGCTGAGGCAACAGAATAGGGGCTCTTTGTGTGAGGCAGCAGTGAGTGATGCAAACACACTTTTGCAGGGCTGCTTTCCCTGCTTTGATGGCTCCATCGTTTTGTTTGTGCCTCTCTGTCACTCGGATTTCTCCAGGCTTGGAAGGTGCAGAGTAGGGGTTTGTGATGCCATCAAAGCCACGAGGTGTGTGCTGAGATTCCTGCCACTCCTCAGGTGAAGGGATGGGAGGAAACAGCCTCAGCTTGCACCAGGAGGGTCAGATTAAATATTGGAATTGTTTATTTTTTCCCTGAAGGAATGGTCAGCATTGGTGTGAGTTGCCAAGGGAGGTGGTGGAGTCACCATGGAAGTGTTGGAGGCATTGGGGATGTGGTTCAGGGGTGCTGGATGGTCCTGGAGGTAAAAATTTACCCAGTCTGGGTAAATTCTGTGATTTCTGTGTTAACCAAGCCACAGGAGGAGCAGCCCCAGTGCCAGCAGGGCCCTTGGCTCGGTGGCACTGAGGATTTTGTCACCTGCAGCTGCCTGGGGACTCTGCTGTGCTCTCCAAGCCTTGTCCCCCTCTGCAGCAAACACAAATATTTGATCCAGCAGGCAGAGTTGGTTCTCCAGCTGCTCCATTCCCTGGGTGCTGGGTGGGTTTGGGTGGTGTCAGCCCCTCCTGGCAGCCCTCTTCCCAAAGTGCAGAGTTTGATAACCCCTGATTCCCAAAAAGGGGATTGGTTGGAGCTGTGCTTCCCATCTCCCTGAACCTCATGGATTCCCGAAGCTCAGTCTGGTGCCAGCTCTGCCTGGAGCTTTTGGGGGAGCTTCTGATGGAATCCCCATCCTGTGCTTCCCAGGTGAGGCTTTCCCTCCCAGGTGGAAGAGTTTCTGCTTCATTTCTGGGTTGTTTTGGGATTTTTTTGGGCAGCAGCCTTGCCCAGGAGCTCTCCACCAAATACAACTTGTGGCTAAAACCCCACTCAGTCCTGGGCTTTTCCTGCAAGGCCTGAGAGTAGATGACAACTTCATGGAGTCCATGCATCCTGGGGAATTCCCTGCTGCAGGGAGCCCAAATTCCTGGATTGGAGCTGATGAATTGCCAACAGCATCCTGGGGAAAGCCTGGAGCAGCTCCTGGTGCCCTGAAAGTCGTCAGGGATTGTTAAACAAACCATAAACCAGAGTTTCTGTTTCTTCATCAGTGCAGGGAGCACGAGCTCAGAAATGTGAGAATTTGGTTCTCATCAACACCTGCCTGCAACTGCAGCAGTGCTGAGCACACCTGGAAACTGCAGGAGCACAGGGAAAGGGACAGGAGCACGGGAAAGGGATCTCAGGGGGGTTGGGAAGAGTCCTGGAGCAGCAGGTTCATCCTGCAGTGCTCAGGGGCTTCTCCTGAAGTCCTTCCCCTGGGCTTTCTTTTCCTGGGTTGCAGCAGCAACATTCCTTTGGGAGTCCTGGGGTGCTTGGTTGGTGATCCAGCATTTCCTGGATCTCCCAGCACTGCTGGGATATGTCCATTTTCCAAAGGACTCCTGGCTCACTTGATGGTGTTCTGTACAGGGAATATTGTCCTGGAATGGTTTGGCTTGGAAAGGATCTTAAAACTCATCCAGTTCCATCCTTCCACTGTCACAGGTGATCCAGCCTGGCCTTGGACACCTCCAGGGATGGGTCAGGCACAGCTTCTCTGGGAAACAGGGAATAATTATCTCTGCTGGGGATGCACGGAGGAGATGGGGGAGCTTTGAGCACGATGGAAAACCAGGAATAAACAGGGAATAGAGGTGGGGCTGTGCTTTGCAAAGCATCCCAGACATATGGAATGAGTTACCAGGGAAGGTGGCTGGAGCAGTGAGTGGGACTCTGAGACATCTTGATTAGTTTCTGCAGGAAAGGATTGAAGAGTGGAGTGAAAAACCAGGGAAACGGGATTTAAAGCACATTACCACTTTAATTTAAAAGTGCCCAAAGCAAGGAAATTCAGATTTAAAACTGCCAATCTCTGCCTGGCTGCTGCAGGTGTTGGGGCTGGGAGGACCCCGGGGTCTGTGTCCAGATGGGTCCCGGGGCCATGAGCCCAATCCCAAACTTTGGGTTTGTCCCAGGAATGAGATCCTTTAGTAGGTGTGTTCTGGAATAATTTTTATTCTTTATGTCAGAAATGTATTTTTCTTTCATAATCTGCCCTGTGTGCAGTGCCCTTAATTCTTTCTCTGTGGGATGCCCTTAAAACTTGCAGGATCTGGGATGGGCTCCCTCAGGAAGGGTTTTCTTCCCCCTTTTATCCTCCCAATTTGGAGAGCCCTTCCCAGGAGCTGCTCCCTCTGCTCATCCTCACGTCACACACGAGGCTTTGAGCAGGAATTTAGGGGGAGTTCAGGGCAATTTAGGGAATTTAGGGAAACCCAAGAGCATCTTTTGCACTTGGAATTTGTGATTTGGCCCTGCCTCCCCTTGCTTTGCTTCCTGTAAACAAAATTTCTCTCTGTTTTTGGTTTTTTCTTCCCACTTCCCAGATTTCCCTTTCTGTCAGAATGCCCCCCCTCCCTTCCCAAATCCAGGATCAGCTCCTCTGAGCTCTTCAGGAACATCCTCGGAAGTGGCTGCAGAACAGAGGAGTTGGGAGCAGTTTTTGGCAGGCAGACACTTAGAAAATAATTTCAACCCTTTGCTATCCACAAAAGAGATATTTTTCCCCTGTTGCAGGAGGATGGAAAATCATTTAAAGTGACAGTTTCAGGGAAAAAAAAAACAAACAGCGCAGAAAGAATTATAATAATCAATTTTCCCCCCTTAAATCATCCCAATTTTTTCCTGTGAATTTGTCCATCCTTCTCTGAGATGCATTTTCACAGAAGAAGGATCAATTCCTTCCAGATTATTTATACATCACTTGGTGTTTAATACGTTTTTTTAAACGGTTTTGAATTTTTCTTTGCTGTTTAAAAAATACCTCTGCAGCAAATCCTTTCAGAACCCTGCGGTTGGTGTGAAACTCTTGGTGTTCCTTGTTTTGTTTTCGCTTGGAGCCTGTTAAAAGTGTCAGGACGTGGGTGGCATTTGAAAGGTTACTGGGAAGGGTGGGGCTGTGATTAGCTAAGAAGGGAGATGAACTTTCTGGCAAAAATAAGGAAGACTTTGAAGCAAACAGGATCTGGATGCCTGCAGTAAAATGGAAGCAAATAAAAGTTGGAATCGGGGCGATCCCGAAATACGGAAAGGGGGGGAGCGGCAGGAGCCGGCGGATGTAGATGTCAGCTCGGTGACAGGCGTGCCCTGATCCTGGGCATTATGGCCCTGAAATGGAGAATAATTATTCTAATTTGTTTTATTACATTAGCGTGGGTAGGAGGGAAGAAAGGGAGCTTTCTTCCCTGCCTCTCTCATTATTCCTCGGCGAGCACGGCGGGGCCAGCTCCCGGCTCCCGCGCCCGGCCTTCATGGGAATTTTTGGAAAATGATGTCTGCAATGTTCTGACCTTTGGCGTCCCAGCTGCAGCCTCCTCCTCTCTGCAGGGATCCCACACTTGACTCCTTAGCAACCTCCTTTGTGCCTCTGATCCCTCTCCATTTGTCTGGTAATAGCCCTTGGCAGCGGGACTTGTTGTTCCTTGGTGGCTGGAAAAGGCAGGAGCCGCCAATGCCAAGGATTTTGCAGAATCCCTTTCACCCACTGCCTTCAGAGCCCCCCCAGATGCTGCTGGTGGCTTCTCAAAGGGGCTTTTTTTGGGGGGGTGGGAGTGGAGGGAGGGAAATAAAGTGAAGGAGGCAAAGTCAACATCAGGGAATTCTGCAGGGATGCGGTTGTGGCGGCTCTGGTTTGGCTCCGTGCTGGATGTGCGGGTTCACCTCAGCTCCTGGGGCCACCTCGGAGCCAGGCAGGTGGGGTTTGCTCACCTGGATCCACGCAGGATGCGGGAATGGTTTGGGTTGGGAGGGATTCTCCAGGGCAGGGACACCTCCTGCTATCCCAGCTTTCTCCAAGCTCCATCCAGCCTGGCCTTGGGCACCTCCAGCGTGCTCAGGGTGATGTGGAAGCGCCAGGCTTGGAGCTGGGCAGGGCTGGGAAAGGCTGGGAAAGGCTGGGAAAGGTGCAGAGCAAAGCAGAGTCAGCTGAGAAGCATGGAACTGTCCTTCCCTGCCTGAGGAATTGTGAACCATGGAATGGTGTGGGCTGGAACAGACCTCAGAGCCCATCCAGTGCCACCCCTGCATGGGCAGGGACATCTCCCACCATCCCAGACTGCTCCAAGCCCCATCCAGCCTGGGATGGAGCAGCCATCCTGTTGTTCCTCTCTTTCCATGGGAGAAGCAGCAGGAATCTGAATGCAGTGAGGTTGGTGGAAGGGCAGGGGCAGCTCTGGTTCACCCCTGTGGTTTGCTGTGGCAGGAGCTGTGTCTGTGTCACCTGTTCCCTGTGGGACATTCCCTGGAGAACAGAAAATCCGGGATCCAGCTCATCCTTCCTCCACCTGATCCATCAGCAGGGAGGGAGATGGGGAAGGCCTGGAGCTCTGAGGGAATTGCAGACCCCCAGGTGAAGTCAGTCTCCTTGGATTCCTCGGATTTGGGTTCTCCAGGAGCCTCTTCCAGCCCTGCCCTGTCATCCTGAAATGATTTTATTTTTAGGTTTCACCTTGGGAAGTTCCTTGCTCTCCCACAAACTGGGGTCTAAATTTGTCTCAGAATACCCTGGTGAGGGTTTGGCTTTCACAGAGGTGGTGAATCCACTTTTCCTGTGGGTAGCAGAGGTGGGAAGTGCACAAAGCTGGGATTTTCTCTGGAAGCGTTCCTTATTTATAGCAGGAGCAAAATGAGATTCCATATTTTAGCTGGGAATTTTGGGTGGGTTTTTGCCCATCTTTTATACACCAAAGACACAGAAAGGTCTTTAAATTGACTCTGAATTTCTGACGTGGGTGCCCCATTCCCCAGCCTTCCCTCTGGAGCTGGGATCAATAGGGAATTTTGCAGACATAGCTTGAGTCACCAGGCTTTTGCTCAGCTTCCCGTGCTATTGGCCTGTCTGTACCATTTTTTTTTTTCAGAATTAATTTTGGGCTGAAAAAGTCTCAAAGAAGTGCTTTGTTCCTCCTTGACACTCACTCCAGGGAAAAAAAAAAAAAAAAAAAAAAGAAAAAAGAAAAAAAAAAAGAGGAGAAAAAGAAAAAAAAAACCCGTGGAAAATCTGACATCTGCATTGTAGAGAAAAATCAATAGATAGGGAGGAATATAATTATCCCCCACTCCTGAAGGAATTTTTCAGATATTTTTTGGAACAGTGACTCATATGGGCTTAGGGCTTGAATGACATTTTAATTATTCCAGCTTTTTTTTTTGCTTTGAATCACCCAAGTAGAGCCTGGAAGGGGCACAGTTGGGCACAGCCACCACGGGAAGATGAAAGGGCAGGAGCTGGGGCTGGAGCTGAGCTCTTCCCTCCCTTCAGGTGGGGCTGGATCCCCCCTGGATCCGTGAGGGATCCCCTGGATCCTGTTTGCTGGTTCCTGTAAACAAGGGAACGCTTCCTCTGCTTTGGGAATGTTTTTATTCCATAATTCCAGGGCAGGGCTGGTGGATGGAGACAGTGAGGGGGAATTTTATTATCCACCATTAAAGTAAATCTAAAAAAAAAAATCCTAAATGTCATTTTCCTTGCCCTGTGAAAAACGCTGCTGGGTTTAATTCCCCTTAATTTGTGGAGGTTGGAGTTTCCCAAATCCAAGCAGGTGCTGCATCTCCATCCTGCCCCCAGCCCCTCGGCCGTGCCCTGGAGGGAGCAAACCTGGCAGGGCAGGAGGAATTGAGCCCATATTTCATTCTGGAGCTTAATTCAATCCAGGGCCAGCATTTCCTACTCCTCCTGCTGTAAATTCCTGTGACAAGGACCTCGGGTTCCCCCTTCCCAGGCCAGGGGCGCTCATTATCCCGGTGCCCGACCCCGGTGTCCCTGCAGCCACCAGCCCAGCAGTGGGAATTTAATAATCCTGGATTCAGAGCGAGGCCACCGAGGTGAAAGGGCCTCTGCTGGTTCATTTGGCCACCTGGTTGCTTGCCTGGAGCTCAGATTTAATTTGTATTCCTGGAAACTTCCCGATTTCTGGGAGTGCCCTGGATGTGCGGAGCTGCTGTGGGGTGCTCGGAGATCTTTGCCAGGCTCAGCAGTTCCAGGATTCTGTGATTCCTCCTTCTCCTTTCCTGCCTCAGAACATGGAGATGTTCTGTGCACGTTTTGCTCTCGCTCCTTGGTCCAAATCCTTGGGAAAACTGGGAAAACTCAGGTGCCAGTGTGGGAGTGAAGCGGCCTGGAAGCCAGCTCAGGGTAAAGCTGACTTGAAACCCCCTTAATGATGAGAGTGGGAGTTTTTAATGCTGCAAAACATAAAAAAAACCTCATCTTTGATATGAAGGCTTTCCTGTCTGAGAGCTTTCTAGTAAACAAAAAGGGATGAACTGCCTGAGTGAGTCATTGCAGGGAAAATCGGGATCTTCGGAGCGCTGCTTTTCCCCCCCATCCTCGTTTTAATTGGAGTTTTAATTATCCCTGCTGAATAACAGAGCTTGATAACAGCCCGGGGAAGGGAGGAGGGAAGGTCATCAAGATAACTGTCCTGTTTTAATATTCCAGCATTCCTGCACAGAGCTTCCTCAGTGTGTCCTGGCCCTGCCAGGGCTGGAGCTGTGGCACATCCTGGGAGATGCTATCACCAGATCCTGTAATTTTAGAAAAGCTTGGAGGGCAGGACAGGCTGGGGTGGGGAGGGGAGGATGGAGTGGCTGTTGACAGTGAGGATGTCTTGTCCCTGCTCCAGAGGGATGGAGGGGAAAGAGCTGGGATGTGCTGAGGTAAAACTGCTTTGCCATCCCAGGAATCCTGGGGGATTTCGCTTTGCGTCCCTTTTCTGCCAGGCAGGAGTTCATAAACTCTGCTCTGCCCTGTGCAGGTATACAGCCCTGGGAACTGGATATTCCTGGATATTTTTGAGATCTGAACAGTTTTGGAGGGTCTTTAATTGGAGTTTTGAATTTCATTTGAGCTCCAAGCGTGTTAAACTTTATTTAAAGCTGCAAGTGAAGATTTGTTTTCACGTGAGCAGGGAGGCTGCAGCAGAGGAGCCACTGTGGTCTATTCCAACCCGTTCCAATTCTGGGAATTTAGATGGAGCTCATAAATGCTGGAATCTCCTCATCTGGAAGGTCGCTGATCCCTTCCCTGCTGCAAATGTCGGGAAGCCTCAGGATGCTCCCGCTGGAGCAGCCACGGGACCTTCCCAAAACTCCCAGAAACTCTCAGGGTTTTTCTCCTGGGGAAGGCAGGACCGTGACAATTAGGGCAATGTCAGAGGCAGGCAAATACCCCCTAATTGTATGCAGATGACAGAGCTGCCTCAACCTTTTGACTAGTGAAGCTTTCCTCAATTTGGGATATTGTGATCCTAATCAGGGACCTCTCCCGGACATCAAAGCCGGCCTTGATTGCTCGGCTTCCTGCTCCAGCCCATCCCTGCCCAGGTGTCTTTCCTGCTCTGGCCGACTGATTCCTTTCTGCTCTTCATCTCCGAGGCAAAGAAATTCAATCCCAGGATCGCTGCCAGCCCTGGAATGGACCCAGTGATTTGGAAATGTCCCCTCTTGTTGTTGTGGAGTCCCAGGGCAGGGGATGCCTGCTGCTCCAGCCCGAACCTGAGGTGGGGCAGAGCTGTCAGCAGAGCAGCCAGCTGTGTTTGGGGCTGCCAGCTTCCTTCCCCTGCCCCTCTTTGCTTTCTCTAATTGTTTTAATTAAACCTCTGTGTCCAGCTCCGTGTCCCCATCCCTGCTCCGTGTCCCCATCCCTGCTCTGTGTCCCCATCCCTGCTCTCTGTCCCCATCCCTGCTCTGTGTCCCTACCCCCAGTTCTGTGTCCCCATCCCCAGCTCCATGTCCCCATCCCAGCTCCGTGTCCCTACCCCCAGTTCTGTGTCCCCATCCCTGCTCTGTGTCCCCATCCCTGCTCCGTGGCACTGCTCCCTTTTCCAGTTGGGTTTGGATGCTGAAATTGTGGATCTCCCTGGGTTTTGCCTGTTACCCCAGGGGCAGAGCCTGGTTTTTCCTACTGCTGCTTCCCAGGGATGCTGGAAGCGTTGACAGGAGCCCAGACCTGAGCAAAGGCTCAGGTGTGGCTGAGGCTTCTTTCTGGAAGGGGAATTTGGCATATTCCACAGGGATTTCTGTCAGATTTTCAGTAACCAGGCAATGGAATGAATCAGATCCATTGTGTTCCCTTGGGAACAACAACTGGACCCGGGCTGTGGATGTGCCGTGGGTCTCGTTCAGCCTCTGCAGTTTAACCACAGAATTTGGCACCCTGAGACACAAAACAAAGTGAAATAAAGTATCTGTGACCATATTTTTGCCATTTTTCCCCCCAGGGGCTGATTAAAATCCGAGGAGATCGCTGCTGGAGGGAATTAACTTGCATGGATTATCACTACGAGGTGAGTGATGTGCACACAAAACCTCATTGCTCTTGTCTGCTTTTCTTTTGCAAAAATAATTTCCCCCAACCTTTCCTCTCCTGCCAGGCAGCTCTCCATGTTTTCCCTCTTTATCCCAGCCTCTGGCAGTGAGGCTGTGTCCATGTGCCAGCTGGGTGATGCTGTTTTTCCCAACCACACTCCTAAAAGTCCAATTTCTCTCCTTCCCTCCCTTCCCCATCGTGGATCCAGGAGCAAACCTGAGAACTTCCACTGTAAATCTGCTGCAGGGCAGGGGCAGAAAGGAGGATTTTTTTGTGGTGATCCTGATTATACTCCCAAAAAGTGTCCATTAGACAGGAACAGAGCATCCCTGTGCTCTCCAACATGCAGAGCAGATCCCTGGCAGCGCAGCACTCCGTGGGTTTATCTCTTTGACATCTGTTGCAGTGATTATGTTGCATTCTGAGCATAAATTGGGGGTGGTTTGCTGGCTCTGGGTTCCTCTCCTCTCTGGTTACAGAGGCAAACTCAGCTCCCCTTCTCTCCTCACCTCTATTTTTGCACTTGAGTTTTATAGAAATGGTGGGGAAAAGGAAAATGCTGCATGCAGCGATGTTCCCAGGCTGAGGAGCTCTGGAATGGTCCTGAAGGAATATTCCTATTCCCTGGATTGACCTCACAGTGGCCCAGGGGTGTTGTAATGGCTCTGCTCCGGCATCTGTGGCCATCCAATATTTGGGAATACAAATCTGATGAGGAGGGAGCTGGGGAAGGGGCTCAGCCTGGAGAAAATGGGGATCAGGGGGAATTTCTGGCTCTGCACAACTCCCTGACAGGGAAAGCTTTGCAGCAGAGCTCTCCCCAAACTTCCCTCTTTTTTCCCCTCATGTTTTCTCCCACTTCTTGGTTTTCCCCTCATGACAAGAGGGGCATGGAGGGGTTGGAGTGTGTCCAGGGAAGGGAATGGAGCTGGGAAGGAGCTGGAAAATTCCCGAGGGAGCTGGGCAAGGACTCACCCTGAAGAAAATGGGGATCAGGAGGAATTTCTGGCTCTACACAATTCCCTGCCAGGAGGGGACACCGGGGAGGTCGGGCTCTGCTCCCAGGGAACAGGGACAGGAGGAGAGGGAATGGCCTCAGGCTGGGCCAGGGGATGTTTAGATTGGATATTTGGGAAAATCCCTTCCCCTAAGGGGTGAACAGGCATTGGAAGTGCCCAGGGAAGTCATGGAGCCCCCATCCCTGGAGGGGATCAAAATCCACGTGGATGTGGCACCTGAGGGCACGGTGCTGATCCTGGTTGGCCTTGCTGTTGTTGATGATCTTAAAGAGCTTTTCCAACTTTAACAATTCCATGACTTCGTGAAATGAGATTTTGCAGCTCCAAAAAGCTCTGTTTGCCTTGTCAGCTTTAAGTCTCCTTTTTCCTGTGTCACTCTCCTTGACTTTCTCTGGGATTTCTCCCCTCAGTGTGGGGCTGGGCCTGTCCAGAAGCTGCCGCTCCCTCCAAAACCCCAAGGATCCAACTTCATCCCGAGTAAAAGTGGGGATGAAAATGCCCTTCAGTGCTGTCCTTCCTAATCCTCAGCATGGGGGTGGCTGCAGTAAATTATCCACTTTTCCAGGCACCTGGCAGCACTTGGGGAAAATCCAGCTCCGAGACCCCGGCCCACAACAATCAGCCCCAATAATCCCAACTCTCCCAAATCAATCCCAGCATCAGTCCTGGAGCCCAGAGGGATAATTGAGACCATTCCTGGCAGATCCATAAGGCAGGATCCCCAGCCTGTGTGAGTAATTGGGACCAGGGGCAGGGGGCAGATCTCGTTATCGATATCAATTATTTCAATCCCCACAAAAGAGGCTGCAAGAAAAGGAAAATGAGAGAGGCCAAACTTTGTCCATCAGCAATAATGGAACAAAAATACCTAAAGGCTGGCATTCACCTGCTGGTTTCAGCCAGAGGGAGGGAGGAAAGGGGGCAGCTGCAGGACCTCTGGGAGAGAGGGAGGGAGGGAGCTGGGAATCTGCTCGTAATTAGGATGATAAAAGTGGGGATTGGAGCAGGTCAGGGATGGATTTGGGCCAGATGGGTTGTGCTGGGATGTATGTTGGCCACCCCAGCTCTCCTGCTCCAGCATGAGCTGCATCCAAGATCTACATGGGCTCCTGTGCCAAGAGAATTAATGGAAACACATGGCCTCCATCCCTGCCTGGACTATTTATTTGGAGTAGGACCTGCAGCTCTGCCCGTGGAAAAGAACATTTCCACTTTTGTCAGGAATTGTGGATGGAATAGTCCAGTGGTGTTATGGTTAAATGGGTCATTTTCCCTTCCTCCTTCCTTTCTGCTGTGCAGGGCTTTCCTCCCAGCCTTGCTGGGGCTCTGCCCCTCACTGAGGGCTCTCTGTGGGATTTGGAGAGGGGAATGGCATGGTTGGCATCAGGAGAGGGATTTTCCTACCAGCCTGACCCTCCTGGATCCCTCAGGAGGAGATGGGCTCCAGGAAATGTGGGAGAGAATTCAGGCTCTGCTGGAGGTGCAGAGGACTTTGCTGCAGCCCCAGGCACAGCTTTGGCACGTGGTGGAAACTGCCTGGGCTGGGGGATTAATGCTGGCTCTGGGTGCCAGGGGCCCCAAACTCTAATCCCAGCTTGGCAAGACACCACAAACAGGGAATTTCAGCTCCTTCTCCATGGATTTCTGTGCTATCCAGGCCAGGGGCTCCAAGGTGAGCTGTGGTTTGCAGCTGGAGTTTCTGTGGGTTGGGATCCTGAAGCTTCATGTGTCCACTCCCCCACATCCAGATGGACACACCTGCCTGGCACCTGGCAGGAGGAGTCCTGGAATCTGCCATCCATGGGTTTATTCATCCCTTTTTGGGGTTGCTGTTGTTTCACTGTGGTTAGAGGGCTCTTAGCCCTGCAGGAAATGCCAGGAAAAGGGAGTTTTCCCTCTGTGGAAGCTGTTCCTGGTGCAGCTGCTGCAGAGAGAAGCTGCTCCGG
This sequence comes from Aegithalos caudatus, assembly GCA_013389925.1. NCBI lineage: Eukaryota > Metazoa > Chordata > Aves > Passeriformes > Aegithalidae > Aegithalos > Aegithalos caudatus. Next base: position 527,997 of record WEIU01019152.1, read on the forward strand.
GTCTCAGGTCTGTTTGGCATCAGGATTATTCAGATTTATCTGCTCTGCACACAAAGCTTGACAAATCTGTGAGCAAGGATTGCAGGCTGGAGCTGGAATTCTGCTTCCACTGGAGCCTCTGGCATGGATCCCACAGAGCCTGGGACATCCCAGCTGCCAGGGCAGGCAGAGGCAGCCTCAGATCCCAGCCTGTGTGAGGAGGGGACGTGGCTGAGCCTGTCCCCCTGTCCCTGCCTGCTCCACAAGGATCATTCCCAGAGCCCAACAGCTCCATCCCACAGCCACCCTGGCAAAGGCTGCCTTGGAACGTTTTGAGGCACTCCAGGCCATTTCTGGAGCTCCCAGGACATCACCCAGGTGGGCTGGAGCAGCTTTCCAAGCCCTCTTAGGGGGCACCAGGGCTGAGGATTGGGATAGGGATTGGGGAGCACCTCCCTCTCCCCAGAGCCTCAGCATTCCCTTGTTCCAGGCTTTATCTGGGAGTGCAGCCTGCCTGGCACAGGCACAACATCCCAACGTGCTCCAAAGAGAGCAAATCCCCTCAGGCAAGAGCCAGGCTGGAAAATCCCAGCAGCTCCCACCCTGCAGAGCTCTCTGTGCCCAGATCTCCTGGCACAGGCAGGATGTGGACATTCCAGACCCCAGCCATTCCAGAGGGAGCCTTTGGATGCTGGTGGAGGTTTTGGCAGGGCAGTGCAGGGGTTTTGGAATGGGCAGGACCTCCATGGTCCCACCTCTGCCGTGTCCCACCAGGGAGGTGCTCCGGGTGGGATGCAATCCAGGGATGCATTTTTCCTAATGGTTGCCAAAGAGCTGCTGCTGCTTTTTAATTCCAGACAGATAGCTTGGAAAATTCAGCCACCAACTGGTGGGAACAGCTGTGGGAGCAGCTGCTGGGGCAGGAGCCCTGCTGGGCACTGAATCCATGCTGGACACGACCAGGGTCCCTCCTGAGGGACCTCAGTGACCTCTCCAAGGATAGGAAGGACATGGAGGGGCTGGAGCGTGGCCAGGGAAGGGAGTGGAGCCCCAAGAGAGGCTGAGTGAGATGGGGAAGGGGCTCAGCCTGGAGAAAATGGGGATCAGGAGGAATTTCTGGCTCTGCACAATTCCCTGCCAGGAGGGGACAGCCGGGGGGGTCGGGCTCTGCTCCCAGGGAACAGGGACAGGAGGAGAGGGAACTGCCTCAAACTGCTCCAGAGCAGGTTCATCTTGGATATTGAGGGAAATTCCTTCCCTAAAAGCTTTGGAAGGCATTGGAAGGGGCTGCCCAGTTGTGGAGTCCCTATCCCTGGAAATGCTCAGAAAAAAAAAGTGTGGATGTGGCATTTTGGACATGGTTTAGTGGTGACCGTGGTGCTGGGAATGGTTGGACTTGATGCCCTTAAAGGTCTTATCCAACTTTAACAATTCTGTGAGGCAAAGGGATAAAGGGAAAGCAAAACTCCACCCCAGTCCTGGAGCAACAGATCTTGGTCAGTGTTGGAAGTGAGATCCAGGGTTGGAAGTGTTGGAAGTGAGATCCAGGATTTCCTTCCCTGCCCGGAGTTCCCTGGAGCAGCTCGGGATGGGATGGGCACCACAAAGCAGCAAAGTTTGGAGCATTTCACCGAACCAACCTCTGCTAAACCCGAGCCACTTCAGCCCCCAGAGCATCGCTGCTGCTGAGCAAAGCTGCTCTCTGTCCCCGAGAGCCACCGGGCAGCTCCTGACGGGGACAAATTGTCCCTAATTACTGCGGAGCTGCTTTTCCCAAGCAGGGGCTGCCAGTCAGGGTTCCTGGAGAAGCTCTGGAAGGGAGCACAATGGCTTTTGTGCCTAATGAGGCCTTGCTGACTGATAGCTGTGCTGATAAGGGCGATAAGGAAGCTCAAACTGCTCCTTAACTGCCTCTTCATTCCTTTTCTCCCTCCTCTCCCTTGGATTAGACCTCGTTAAGCTTTTCATCCAGCTTTTTCCAAGCCATTATGAAACAAAAAGTAAATAATATTTAGCAATCTGTTAGGATGAATCAGAAAATGAGCTGCTTTTATGAGCCCGGATGGCTCAGGGTGGGCTTTGTTCCAAGAGTTTGCATGGCTGGAAGGGAAAATGTTCCTAGCAGGGAAGCAGGTGCTCGGATTTCGTGCTGAAAATTCTAAAGTTGCAAATTCAGCCGAGGGAAGTGGTGCTGAATTAAACAGAAAACAGTAATTATTAAAGGAAGTTACCATGCAAATAATTTCGGGAATCGTTTTGTTGGTAACATTAATAATTATATTATAAAATATTTATGGAGCATCCTAAGCTTACAGTCCTTGGACCTGTGCCAGGCCCTCACCACCCTCCCAGGGAAGGATTCCTTCCCAAATTTAATTAAATGCAGAATAATTTGTGTCTCTGCTCCTTCCTCGGTGGGTGCAGGGTGTGAGCTCAGGTTTTGCTGATGGATTTTGCTGATTCCAGCTCGGGGCTGTGTCCCAGTCTGGCAGCCTGGACATGGGGAGGTTTTCCAGGTTTCCCTAGAAGCCATTTGGAAGGTTTGTGGCATTCCAGGCTCTGCCTGCAGGTCTGGGGGTGAGCTCTGAGCACTGCCCTGGCATTTTGGGACGTGAGACAGCAAAGCTCATCCATTCCCTGGAAGCTGTATTCCCTGAAAACAAGGGGATGAGCTGTGCTGCATCTCTGCCCTCCTGGAGGAGCCACAGCTCTGGGTGAGGAGAGCAAGGAGGGAGCAGAGTTCTGCCCCTGGAGGGCTGTAAATGCAGATTATTTTCATTATTTTCATTATTTTCATCCCCTGGTGCAAAAGCAAGCTGCTCTTTGGGTCAAGGTGGCTGATCCCACAGGAAGGACACACTGGTGCTCAGCTGCTTTATTTTTATTCCTTTCCATTTGGTCAGAAGTTTGCAGAACTGAGCTTTTCAGAATTGCAGAACCACTTGTGTTTATCCCCACGTCTCAAAGAGCTGCTTGGGGAGGATTGGAAGCTGAGGATTTGGGGCTCTGGGCTGGGTTTTGGGGAGTTCCATGAGGCTGGAGGGAGGGCTGAGCTGGCCTGGGATCAAGGGAATAACGAGATCCATTCTAGGGTAAGTGCTTGGAGCAATAATATTGGCAGATAAATGTCAGCAGGACATCAAAAGCTTGTTAGGCTGGATCTGGAGTTGGTGTGGGCTCTGCAGGAAGAGCTCCACCTCAGACAGCTTTTGGGATGAATCCCAGGTCTCTGCCAGGGATTCAAGGGATCTTTGAATGCAGTTTTCTGGACAGGTTTGTTATTCCCAAGGCTGGGCTGGCTCTGCTGTTCTGGAGGTGCCCATCACTCCAATAAATGCTCTAAAAGTGGGATCTGGGCTTGGCTTGGAGGCTCTGCCTTGCTGGGTTTGCACAGGTCGGGTTTGCTGGGAGCTTCCAGCTGGGCCCTTCTGGGAGGGAGCCCTGGATTCCCAGGATTTGGAAGCACTGCTTGGGAAAGTGAGGGCTGAGCTCTTGGAGCAGCAAACTCCCAGAAGTGCAACCATCCTGGGGGAGACAGAATGATAAATATTGACAGTGATGCCCAGTTAGGCTGGGTTTAAAAAAAATGGGAAGGAATTCTGGGGCTTGTGTCCTTAAAGGATGTGAGGGTGGTGGATAATGCCAGACCTGAGGCAGAACAAAAGCAGATTTATGCAGGGATGTGGTGAGGGATATTTTATTCCAAGCAGAGCAGGCAGGGAAGCAGCTTTCCAGAGGCAGGCACTGGTGGGAACAGGAGCCTGCCTCATGTTCCCAGATCAAGCAGATGGGAATTGGGTCCCAACACCCCAAAATCAGCATCAGTTTTGTGTCCAGGGGGACCAGGATCATGGCAGGGAATTCAGGAGAAGAGGGGAGGAGTGTCTGGTCAGGGAATGATCAAAGTAAAAGTTGGAGCTGCAAGCAAACAGCCCCAGCTGGTTTGGGATCAGGAAAGCACGGCGTGCCAGAGGGAGTTTGGTGTACAGAGGTGCTGGGGGAGAAACTTCCCAAAGGAGAATCATGCAGGAGCTTTGACCAGGGTCTGGAGTGCCAGGACACAGGGAATGGCTTCCCACTGCCAGAGGGGAGGGAGGGATGGGATATTCCTGGTGGAATTCCTGGTGGTGAGGGGCTAGGATGGGATTCCTGGAGAAGCTGATTCCTGGAAGTGTCCAAGGCCAGGTTGGAGCAACCTGGGACAGTGGAAGGTGTCCCTACAATGGCAAGGATGGCACTGGATGAGCTTTAAGGTCCCTTCCCACCCAAACCATTCCAGAATTCCATGTAAATCCTAAATTCCAATGATAATCCCTCCCAGACACGTCTGGAGCACCAGGATTGGGCTGGGATTTCATTCTCTCTTTGCTGCAGCTCAGATCTGCTTTTTTCCCCATGATTCCACACCCAAAGTATCTGCACTTACCCAAAAAACACCTTCTGGGCTTCCCCCCTGCCACCCTGTGGCACCTGGCACCGTGTCCCCCTCTGGCTCCCTCAGCTTTCCCTGATTCCCAGCCACCCCAAACCTGAGCAGGATAAACCAGGGAAGGTTTCCTGGACATTTCCCACCCTGGGGAATTCTGTGTGGGTTGGGTTTGGGGTGTGGGATCAGCAGCAGAGCTGTCACTCACCCTGCATTGGGAATATGCCAATCCCCTCTCCAGCAGTAACACAATTCCTCTTCCTGGATCCTTTGCTGTTTTTCTTACGGATTTGTTTTAAGCCTGGTGAAAGCTTCCTGTGCACCTATTGGATTTCATCTCTTCCTTACGCTCTCCCACTGTTCCCAACTCATTTACAGACCACCCAGGACCCTCCTCACTCCCCTTAAATATTCCCTTTTCCCCTCAATTCCATGCATTTGGTCTTTTTGAACCCTAATCAGAGGAATCCTCACAACAGCCACTCCACCAGCTCTCCCTGCTCGTGGCTCTTGTCCTCCCTGGGCTCCTCCAGGGGCAGGAATGTTGGATCCCCTCACATCCCTGTGCCTCCCAGGGCTGTGGGGAATAATGCACTGCTCCTGGAACGTGCAGGGCCCAGGGGGGTTGGCAGCTTGGAAGATAACACAGGCAAGGCTCTGGTAATTATTTAAATTATGGATTTATGAGCCTGTTAATGGGGTGTTTTAAGAAATGCACAAAGAGAAGGAAGGTGACAAATTTTGATGCTTTCTGGGAGACAGAAAGGAGAGGGGGAAGTGGCAGGAGAGCATTTTCCAGTCTCTAGGAGAAACATGGAATGGGTTGGGTTGGAAGGGACCTTAAAGCCCATCCAGTTCCCAACCCCTTCCACAATCCCAGGGTGCTCCAAGCTGGCCTTGGACACCCCCAGGGATCCAGGAGCAGCCACAGCTGCTCTGGAAATCTGGGATCTCCCCAGCCCTTCAGGGAAGGACTTTAACCAGCTCTGGTTTCCCTCTTTGCTCCAGGGAAGTGAAAGGCCCAGGGGCCTCCTGGGGTGCTGTTGGCAGCTCCTTGGTTTCTGCAAAGGTGTCCTGGTCCTCATCCTCCAGTTTGGGGCTTTGGGGCCTCCAGACCTTGCCCAGAGCCCTCATCCCCATGTATCCACCTCTGGATTCTCCCAATAGTCAGAACTAATCCCCATGGCCATGAGTAGAGTCCTTGCCTCTCATCCTTCCTGGCATCAGGGACATTAAATCTCTTTCCTGCTCTCCTCCTTAGCAGGTGCAGTGTAAGGAGAGTCGTTTTTCCATCCATTCCCACCTTTCTCAGTGTGTGTAGGGAATTTTCCCTCATTCCTCAGGTCTGCTGGAGGAGCTGCATTCCTAGTGGTGGATGGGGGTGCACATCCCTCCTCCTCCTTCAGTCTCTTTTTTTGGGATTTTCTTTTGGGAATAAATGTAACGGCCAACCCCATTTCTCTGGGTAACATTCCTGGCACAGGTTCCCAGAGAATTTGTGGCTCTGCCCCATCCCTGGAAGTGTCCAAAGCCAGGCTGAATGGAGCTTGGATAGTGGAAGGTATTGGGGTTGGAACTGGATGAGTTTAAGGCCCCTTCCAGCCCAAACCATCCCATTATTCCAGAATAATATTTTTTTTCCATGGACCAAAGGTTTTAAGCTCAGCTGGAATTTTTATTCCCCGAGAATAAAACAGGGCCTGGCAAGGAGAAGATCCCACCTTGGAAACAGCAGAGTCCTTCCCTTTATTTGCATAGCTCAAATTTCCACGTGATTTCTGCCCTCTCCATGCAATTCCCTGTGGTTTTGGGCTCTCCCTGTTGGACATGCATTGATTGGAAGTGCAGCTCACAGGCTGTGTCACTTCAGTGACCAGGGACCGACAGCCTGAGCCAATTCCCAGGCACATCTCCCTCCTTCCCACAAATCAGGAAGAATTCCACATATTTCTCCAGTTTTTTTTTTCCATCTTCTGAGTTCTGCAATGCTCACAGCAAGCCCTTGAAGCTCTGGAAAAAGAAGAATCCCTGTTTGGGGGGTGCAGGAATGAGTTAATTTGAAGTCTCTGCCGTGGCGTTTTGCTCCAAAGTCGTGTGCGCCAAACTGACCTTTAATCTTGGAATATAAATCACTTTCCAGTCCTATTATTTCTAAAATCCTACAGGCCTGCAAATGCACAAAAGAAGCCTTTGTCTCTTATTAATTTAATTTATAGGTTAAAGTTTCAAATCAGTGGCAAGCACCAGCTGATTTACTGTGCACTGCAGGAATTGCTGTTCTGGGAAGCGCGGCGCTTGCTCCGCTGCCTCCGAACGGGCACGTGTAATTAGGAGCTTCTGTAATTAGATAGAATGGCAGATAATTTGCTTATCATTTTTGGAATGCATCCTCCAGAAAAGCTGGGAGGGGAACTTGGGGTGGATGAGCTCTTTCAAGCCTTAAAAAACCTCCCCAGATCAGTAAAACTGTGCGGAGCCATCCAATCATCTCCCGCATGATGTCATTTGTGCTGCAACAAAAAAACAGCCACTTTGGGAATAAAATCCACATAAAAGCAGGAGGGAGCCTTTTCCCACCAGTTTAAAACAGGACACCCTTTCCTGGGTTTTTAATTTTTTTTTTTTTAATTTTGAATTATTTTGGAGCTATGAAATCCCTGCCTGGAGTCAGATATGAGCCATTGGTTTCTCTTCCCAACCTTAAGAGTATTCCCATTTTCAGACCCATTTTTCCCACTTCCTGGGATTTCTGGTTACAGAATTTTATAACCAAGTTTTCCGCCTCCAAATATCTCAAAACAAAGAAATAAAACTTTTTCCTAGCCCTGCTGTCAATCCCCATTCCAGGAGAAAAACTTTGACTCCTCCAAGCTCTCTCCAGAGGCTTTTCCCTCTTGACCAATTTACACAGAAAACAGGGATTGTGACTTGCTGCCCTTGCCAAGATTGTGGAAATATCTGTATTAAAAACGGCATTTCTCTTTATCCTATCCACCAATCCACTGATCTGTGCTTTCCAGGGATCAGATCCTTCCTGGATCTCTCAGGGGCTGGAAGGGGTTTTGTGGCCTCAGCATTAACCAGGACTGAGCTGGGCAGGATTGAGTTTCCCACTGCCACGTTGGGTCCATCTGAGGAACACAAGCTGGGCAGGGTCTGCAGTCATCCATGGATTTATGGATTCTGGGATGAGCTGAGGGAGTGCCCACCTTTCCCCAGAGCTGGGCCTGGGCCGTGCTGGGGTTTGCTGCTCAGGGTATGGAATTAAAGCTTGGTGGGACAAGCAAGGAGCAGGATTTCTTATCCCAGAGCAAATGAGTTGCATGAATTTCCCTTCCCTAAGAAAGGAGAACTCCTGGAGTCCTGCTGCTGGTTCTGCTCCTCTCCCAGTGCAATATTCCACACCACTGGTGAGTTGGGACCAGAATCCCTTTTCCACCCCTCTTTTCCCTCAGGAATATTTCTGCTTTTATAACTTGAGGATATAAATGCTTTTATAACTCCAGCAACTGCTGAATCCCTTCAGGTCCTGCAAGGCCACAGTGAGCTCACCCCAAAGCTTCTCCTCTCCAGGCTGAACCATCCCAGCCCTCCCAGCAGAGCTGCTCCATCCCTCTGCCCATCCTGGAGCTTCCTCTGGACTCTCTCCAGCAGCTCCAGGTCCTTCTGCAGGTGGGGTCTCACCTGAGCAGGGCAGAGGGGCTTAAACCCCTCCCTGATCCCTGTCACCTGCTGGAGGAGCAGGAATGTCCCCATGGAGGGGCAGGAGTGTCCCCATGGAGGAGCAGGAATGTCCCCATGGAGGAGCAGGAGTGTCCCCATGGAGGTGGCCCATGGGTTGGTAAATCCTTAAGGCAGGAGCTACCAGGAACGTTTTGGGAGCAGCCCACAATGGGAATCATGGAATGTGTTACCCTTGGCCCCGAGGCAAAGAGGGGAATATTTTAATTCCAGGAGTTAATTGCAGCTTTAGCAGCCTGTGAGAGCTTGGCAGGTGATGTGAGACCCGTCCTGCTCTGATCTCAGCTGAAGGATTGGGAGCACCGGCACAGATGTGGGAATGCAGCAGCAGCAGGAACGGGCTGGGAATGCTCCTGGGCTCCTGGTGTCACTCATTAATGATTTTCAGTGTAGCTGCCACACTTTGAAGTTGCTGAAAATCATCACAAAGGGTTTTTCCAGCAGCTCCAGCAGGCGCTCCCCGTGGGCAGGGAGCAGGGTGGATCCTGAGCTCTCCAAGTGCCTTCCCTTCCCTCTCCCTCAGCAGCTGTGTTGGTAAACAGAGCTGAGGGACATTTCCCTCCCTTTGAACACTGATCCTGAACTCTCTGAGGGCACAGGGATTGAGCAGGAGCCAAGGAGAGCTCTGGGAGCTCTTGGCTGTGCCAGGAGGAGGGGAAGGGTGATGGGGGCATTATCAAAGATAATTGAGGCATTATCAAAGATAATTATCATTATCTCAGAGCCGGTCAAACCTGACTTTCCTGGTTAAACTTGGGTTTGTGCTGTAGACAGGAACTGGGTTTGGAACCTGCAGAGGTTAAAGTTCAGGTGCTGGTGCCTCTCCAGATTCCTGGACACCTCCCACTGTCCCAGGCTGCTCCAAGCCCCATCCAACCTGGCCTTGGGCACTGCCAGGGATGGAGCAGCCACTGCTGCCCTGGGCACCCTGTGCCAGGGCCTGCCCACCCTCCCAGCCAGAAATTCCTGCCCAATCTCCCATCTAACCCTGCCCTCTGGAAGTTTAAACCCATTTATCCCTGGCTTTACCCTATTTAGTGTCTGTATTTGCATCCTGTAGGAATTTCTGGGTCTCCTTCCAAGCTGGAATAACTGAGGAGTGACCCAGCACAAGGAGTGGGACTCTCCAAGGTCACAGGGATTTCCTTCCCTCCTGGCTCAGCACCTTCTCCTGTTTCATCCTCCCAGGATGAATCCAGGTTTCCTGTGCTGTGCTTTGCCAGGGGCTCCTGCCAGGCTGCAGCATCTCCCTCCCAGAGCCCTTTTTTGGGCAAGAATCCAGGATTTTAGTGGGATTGGAATGGGTTTAATTTCCAGTCAGGATGTTCCTAACCTCTCCTGGATGTCTGGTGTTTCCTCTCCTCCAGGATTTTATCTGTCACCTACACAGGAGCTGCTGGGGCTGGGGGTTTCTGGGAGAACCCTCTGGAATTCCTGGCTCTTCTTCTGGCACTTTGGTTCCATTTACACCCTGGACTGAAGGAAAAGTTCCAGATAGGACAGGACAGGATAGGATAGGATAGGATAGGATAGGATAGGATAGGATAGGATAGGATAGGATAGGATAGGATAGGATAGGATAGGATAGGATAGGATAGGATAGGATAGGATAGGATAGGATAGGATAGGATAAAAGTTCCCTACAGGATAGGATAGGATAGGTTTCACACTCTCCTCCCAGGAAGAACAAAGGGCTCCCTGTCACATGGATAAAGGCTGGGAGGTGATGCTGCAGCCAGGGGGATTTTGGGATGCATTTCAGGATCCCTTTCCTATTTTAGGGCTGTGAACAGCAATAAGAACATTGCAATAAAACAGGACACAGGGCTGTCCTTAAATCCTGGAAATACAGGGATAAATGGGATGGTAAATCCCAGGAATGTGGCTGCAGTGGTGTTTGTGGAGCCAATCCTTGTGGTTTTTGTGGCAGGAGAGCCCCTTGTAGGGTGTGCTGTGACATTCCCAGACTAAACCCCTGTACATCCATACACTGATGGATTTCCCTGGAGATTTTTAGTCCACCTCCTTTATTAGATCCTGCTGGAAATTCCAGGCAGGAATTTTTATGCTGGAACAGTGGATGAAATGATTAAATTTATTTCTCCTGCTGTTACAGAAGAGTTGCTTTTGATCCCAAAAACCAGATAATTGATTTTTTTTACATCTCCTCCTCTTACTTTGGTCCCTCCTTCATCCAAGGATCTCGTTGCCACTTCCCAAGTCCTGGTTTCCTGAATGTGATCCTCACTTTTCCAGGTGATAGATTTAAGCCCAAGGTGATGCCAGACCTACCTTGGGCTTCTGTCCTTCAGTTTGTCCCATGGCTTGGGAAAGGGGAATAATCCAATCCCAGGAGCTGGGTTTGGATGTGGAACCAGGAGTTATCACAGTGCCTGATGTGTTCGTGAGTTTGTGCTGGGAAGGTGCCAGCCCATGGGAATATTGGGTTTTTTTAATCCAAATATTTGACTTCCAGCCAAAATTTACTCTCCTAAAAGTGTCTTGGGAAAAATTCCTTGCTGGGAATTTTCTTCATCCCAGTCCTGAGCATGCCATTGGGTGTGTCAGTTACAGGTGTCAGTGGGCAGTAATTAACTCATTTAATATTCCACATTTTTAATGGTTTTATGGCTTTGGAGAGTCCCCTAAACCATTAAAAATTAAAAACCACCCAGAGCTCTCAGATTCCTGATTTTTGTCATTGTAACCCATTAGGAAAACTTGCTCCAGGATTTGCTTTACCTGTTGAAAGAATTTATTGTAGAAGATATTGGGAGCTTTGTCTTGTTTCGTTTACAGATTTCATGGGATAAATCACATCCCTGTTCCAGGCCCACGGATGTGTGGCTGTGACAGCAGCTGGTTTTGATAAACTCCAAAATGTCCCTCTGGAGTAAACGAGGCACAAATTCCACCCAGCAATTCCACATCAGCCTTTTCATTCCCTTCCCTCCCCTCCAAGCTCGAATTGGATTTGATTGCTTGAGATTTAGCAGAAATTGAATACTTTATCTCCTTCTGAACCATCCCTCCCAGGCCCAGCATTCCTCTGGCTGGATTTGGGGTTCCAAGCACGGCTGGTGTTTTTTGCCAAATTGAAATTATTCCGTGCCCGAGCTTCAGGGATGGTTTAAACTTTTGAAGTTGGCCCAAAAATGTGCTTTATGTTGAGTTGTGTGGTAGGAGAGGCCTCTCCTTCTCCGTTTTTCATTTAAAGCAGCCTTTGGAGAGCCCAAAACCATCAAGGAGTCGCTCCTCTCCCCAAATTCCGGGTCAGGCCTGCAGTGGGATCTGCTCATTCCATAAGGATCCAAGGCTTATCTTTATGGAAGGAAAGGAATTCTGAGGTACTTTGTGGTTCCAAGCTGAGCCTTCCCTCTGCTCCACAGTGGGGTTGGGACATTCCCATTTTTCCAGTGGCAGGAATTCCATCAGCAGCCTGGATGTAATAAACCCACCTGGGAGAGCTGGGACACTCCAGGACAGGATTTTTATGGATGTTGGTGCACAAACCTGAGGATCTTGGGGTTGAACCCAAACCTGAGCTGCTGCAGGAGTAAAACCTGGCCCAGGTGGGAGGGGTGCAGGGCTTGGAGGAGGTGTGGGATGGCTGAAATCCCGGGAATGCTGAGGTGCCACGGAGCTGAAGTGTGGTGGGGCAGGGACATTGATGTGGGAGGAGGAGGAGGAGGGTGCAGAGGTGGAGGAACCAGGAATTTCAGCTCTGGTGCCTTTGGCACAGTGTGTCCATGAGGGGCAGAAATCTGGGAATGTGTTGGTGCCATCAGAGCCTTCAGCAGCTGCCCCAGGAGCTCCTGGCTGGGAGCAGATCCCAGAGATCTGGCTGCTCCTGTCTCTGGGAGAGCCTCCAGTGCATCCCAAACCCCTCTCTGGGACAAGGGAAAGCCTCTGCTGGCTTTTGTCGAGCTAAGCCAGGGATTTGTGGAAATCTGGCTGCCTCTCAGTTTCTTTGGAAGCTTCGTCTCCTTGGGAAGAGCTGCTGGATTGCAGCAGTTGGTTTGAGAGAGGCAGACTCTGCTCTGGCAGCTGGCAAAGCCTGAATTTTATTTTATATTATCCAGCATGGTTGTTCCTGGTCTTTTAGCCACCACCCCATGGAATTCCCCCCTGGATGTTAAAGCTGTGGACACAAACTCATGGCTTTAGGGTTGGTTTCCAGCCCCGGGGTGCTCAGGGAATGTCCTTTGTTCCTTTAAATTGAAATGGGGCCGTTTCTGTGGCTGGGCCCTGCCGTGGGAGGCTGGGGTGGGTGGAAGAATGTCCCCATTATTCCCATGTCCTTTGCAGGGACAGGAGGAGGAGCAGGGAGGAGGTTGGGTCCTTCCCCAAGGGCTTCACCCCAAAGTTATCGAGGTGCTGGCACATTTTGGGGGAGTTTGGCTCTGGTGTGAATTCCCCATGGGCACGCTGGCAGCAGCCTCGACCCTGGTGGGTTTGGGGAATTATTTTAATAATTATTTATTATTATTCATAATTATTATTTAATAATTATTTTCATGGAAATCTGTCTTGTGGCATAGAAACAACAGCTTTTCCCTTTCCAGATTAAAAAAAAAACAACAAAAACAAGCAACCCACAGTGTTGTTTATTCCTGTGGTTTTTGTCCAGGAACCCTGTGCATCTCCTGCCCAAACGCAGCAAATCTTCTGTAATAAAGCAGGATTTTTTCCTGCTTTGATATCTGAATTAATTCCATTTTTAGCGCTTGTCCATTTTCCGCTCTCTTCCGTAGCCTGGAGGATTTGGGTGGCTATTCCCATGGAAAGTGCCTGTGGAAAGGGGCTGGAACGGGATGGGCTTTAAGGTCCCTCCCAAGCCAAAGCATTCCATGATTTGTGTGATGTCCTTGGGGCTGGCACAGGGATGATCCGATTAGGGATGAGTGCTGGGATTCCCAAAGGCAGGACAAGCCTTTCCACGTGGGAAGAGCTGGCAGGAAAGCCATTGTAAAGCCATTGTAAAGCCCTTGTAAAGCCATTGTAAAGCCATTAAAGGTGTCACGCTTCTTATCTGCTTTTTGTTTATTAGGGAAGAAAAAAAAAAAGGGAAAAAGGAGGCTACAAATAAAGCTGTGTCACGAGATCCCCCCGGTAATTGAGGGGCCAAAATTAATTAGCCATGGTGAATGTTCTGCATGGCTCCCTCTCCCCTCGGAAGAAGGAGCCCTTTGTGCATCCCTGGAGCTGCACATGGAATACCTGAGGGCATCACGGGGCCTTCTCCTCCCTCTCCTATTTTCACACTTCTCTCCCCCATTCCCTGCCTGTCCTTTCCAATTCTTTGGAAGGGATTTCCTGACAGCTCCTTTCAGCCTGGCTTCCTCTGCAGCTCCCTCCCCAAGCCTCAGAAGTGGTGCAGTCACCCCTCCTGTCCCGGGCTAATGTCAGGGATGAGCCCCAGCTTCTGCCAGGCTCAGCACAGGCTGGGATTGTTGGGATTTTTGGGACTGTTGGGACTGTTGGGATTGTTGGGATTGTCGGGATTGTCCTGTGCAGCAGTTGGATTTGATGTTCCCTTCCAGCTCAGCAGATTTCAGGAGTCTGTTTGTGCATCTCTTCTGTGCTGCTCAGTTTGGGGTTTGTTGGTTATTCCTTAGATTTGCTTTTTGTCGTCAATTCCATCTTTTTTCTGTAAGGATTTGCAATGTCCTGCTCTTTATCTGCTGACTGAGCTCTGGCTTTTGGGAATGCTGCTGGAGCAGGTCTGGATGTCTTGAGAGTTGGGATTTTCTGCCAATAGAATTTTATTATTCTATTCTTTTATTCTATTATTCTGTTATTTTATCAGTCCCTTCCGTTTGTTTGCATGGCAAATTCAAGCTCGCAGGCCGTGCCTGTTACAGGCAGTTGTATGGAATTACAGAATTTATATCGGAATTGATATTTTTCCATTGGAATTCCAAACCATCAGCAGCAGGTTCCAGGCCTGCTTAGCTTCCACGTTCAATTTGTGCTTCCAGGCTCTGCCCACATGAGGTTTTCCCCCCAAACTCCCCCTTTTCCAGGGGGATCTGCAGCTGGGGAGCTGCTGGCAGGTGAGGAATGAATGAATCCCATCAGCTTTGGGATAAATGGGGTTGGGAAGTGTTGGGAGCAGGAATCCCCAGCTGCTGCCCCTCAGGAATTTAACTCGGATCACAGACACCGGGATGTGTCCGTTCCCTGTGGGGAGCAGCGGAGCTTTCCCGAGGGCTGGGCGTCCCTTGGGAGCATCCCCTGATTTCCAAAAGGTCTCTGCTCCTCCAGAGCTGGTGGGAAACCTTAAAGGGGGAGAAATCCAATGGGAGAAATCCAATGAGAGAAATTCAGTGGGATAAATCCAATTGGATAGATCCAGTAGGGTGAGTCCTATGGAATAAATCCTATGGGGTAAATCCTATGGGATAAATCCAATGGGGTAAATCCAATGGGGATAAATCCAATTGGATAAATCCAACAGGATGAATCCAATGGGGTAAATCCAGTGGGATAAATCCAATGGGATAAATCCAATTGGGTAAATAAAATGGGGATAAATCCAATGGAATAAACCCAGTGGGAAGCCATCCTCCTGAACCTGGAGCAATCTGGGAGCTGCCCCAGTCTGCTCCATCTGGAATTTCCACCCCATTCCTCTCCCTCCTTCCCTTGTGGAGCTGCTGAAGCCAGAGCTGCTGAGCGTGGGCAGAGCTGGATTGCAGAGCCCAGCCTGGGATGATCAAACTGCACCTCCTGGCACTTGGGCTGGAGCAACTGCACTAAGCCAGGCTTAAACCCCCAGCCAGGCCTGGCACTGCAGACATATTTCATAGGGCAGTAACGAGCCCAAATTCCAGGTATTCCTCTTCCCTGCAAACACGCTGTTTACTCAAGGAAATTAAAGCCAGCACCGTGCATGCTGAGGGGGCTTTTATTTGGGGATTTTTGTGTTTGAAAAACAACAACAAAAAAACCCTCACGTCCCTCTCAGGCCGTTAAAGCTTGTGCATGATTGATTTGGGGATTAAAAGAGCAATTTTTTTTTTTTTTTAAATTTTTTTTTTCTGTTTTTTGCCACGTTTCAAATCATCCAGGGAGACTTTTCCGCCCCGGGAGCGGGGTGTGCCTTATCCCAGATTTAATTGTGGAGCCTGGATGTGTGCAAAGTGTTCCTGAAGGTAATTGGATGAGGGTCACTGGCTGCCCTGAGATATATGGGCACAGTAATCAGAGAATAATTTCGACCCAGGTCGGAGTTGGCAGTAAAAGTTGTAAAAGTTAATTTTATAGGGGCTGGGACAAAAACGTGAGCGAGAGCAGGTTCGGGGTTCTGGTGTATTTGCTTTGTCTGGTGACGTTTTTATGATGTTTTATTATTATTATTTGTGTTTTAAATGCAGTTTGGGGCAGAGGGGAGGGAGGGCTGAGCTGATTAGCAGCGTGTGCAGATGGATCAGCCACAGGAGGAGGAATTCAGCACTGGCAGGAGCTGCCCTGGGCACCACCAGAATTCAGTTGTGGGGGTGATTTATTGGCGTGTTTTCCCCATCTTATTCTTCCCCTTGATTTCCAGCAAGGAGCCAAGCCCATTCAGAGGGTATAAGTGGCTTTTCATTCATCATATCCTGCATGGATAAAATCTTCCAAAGCACTGTCCTGGCTGAGCCCTGTGGGGACAGAGGCAGGGATGGAATATTTAGGTTGGGAAAGACCTCCAAGTTATTGTGGATGGGAGCAATCCCATTTTGGGATCTCTGCAGGGCCAGGGGCAGTCAGCTGGTTTGGAACTTCACCAGATCCATCACAGGAGATCATTTCTGTGAGTCCTTCCCTCAGCTGCCCCTAAAAAATGTCCCACTGGGAATTTTCTGTTGGTATTAATGGATAAAACCCACTCTCACTGGGTATGAATTGCTTCCATTTATATTCTTAATTCGGCTGAAATCAGAGAATTCTGGAATGGTTTGGGCTGGGAGAGACTTTTAAAGGCCAGATTTTTGTTGTTGTTGTTTGACTAAAGTGGGACACAAAAATATTTCTTGTAAATCCTCAGTGAGAGGACACTTCCCTTGCTGTTGAAAATTCCCTTATCAAGCATTCATGATGTGGTTCTTGGGGGAGAAAGGGAAATATTGATTATTCCCAGCACCAGCCTTTGCAGAGTTTCTTTTCAAAAATACTGGGCTTAATTATCCCAGGGAGGAAAAATATTTGCATTATTAAAAACATCTGCACCCAGCTGAGATTGCTCTTATCAAGAGAAACCTTAATTGCTTCTGACTGACGAAGTGAATGTTTATTCAAATCTGCCTTTATGTTGATGATCTTGCTAATTAAGCCCTTTATTTTATTTAGACAATTATGTCTAAACAATTGGGGAGTTACAGTAGCTCTAATTGAGCTTTTATTTTCTTACCTGCTTGAATATTCCACAGGGCTTTAGGGAAAGAGGGAGAGGAAAGGCTGGGTTTGAGTCCTGGGGGATTTGAAACCCCAAACTTCCAGTTCCTGTTCCTGTCTGTGAAGGTCACAGGGAGAGGAGAAAGGGTTGGTTTATTCCTGACTTATTTGGTTTTTTAGTGGATTTTGCTTCTCCCAGCCTGGCATTGCCAATCTGGGTGTGGGGGCCGCTCCTCCCAGGGAGCTGGGAATGTTCCCCTGGAGAAGGGAAAGCTCCAGGGAGAGCTCAGAGCTCTTCCAGGACCCAAAGGGGCTCCAGGAGAGCTGCAGAGGGACTGGGGACAAGGGATGGAGGGACGGGACAGAGGGCAGGGCTAGATGGGATCTTGGGCAGGAATTCCTGGCTAGGAGGGTGGGGAAGCCCTGGCACAGGGCTCCCAGAGGAGCAGGAATTTCAAAGCAGCAGTTTAGTAACAGGGATCAGTTGTTTTAATTGCATTTCCTAAACATATTCCAGGTGTGACATCCCTAATTTGCCTTTCCTCCTTTCTCCCTCTCTTTCCACCCTCTCCTGGGGCTCTGTGGTGTTTCCTGGCTGCCACCAAAGGCCACAATAAAGTTGTGCCCAGCTTGGGGACAGGGACACACCTTTGGTGGCCCCACAGCTTTTGGGGTTTCAGGTGTGTGGCAGGGGGATGTTATCCCTTGGGATACCCACATCCCAACACCTTGGTTATCCCACATTCTGGAAGAGGAATTTGTGATTTTAATCATGGATTTATTTCTCATTTTGGTGTCAAACACAGAACTGAAAGACAAGAGAATGGGATTCTGAGCCTTGGAAGTGCCCAGGGAGGTTTGGAGTGCCCATCCCTGGAGGTGTCCAAGGAATTCATGGAGGTGGCACTCAGAGCTCTGGGCTGGGGACAAGGTGGGCATTGGGCACAGCTTGGATTTGATGATCCTGGAGGGCTTTTCCAACCTCAGGGATTCTGGGATTTTGTGATCTTGCTCTAAAAATGGGTTTCGCATCATCAGCAAAGTGCTCTGCCTGCTGCTTCCCCAAACCCTCAGCTCCAGCACACACAAATTAATATAAATAAATAAAAATAAATATAAATAACATTTTGTCAACAGCATGGGGCAGGGATGTTGTGACCCTGGCTGAGTTGTTGGGAAGGAGGAGCAGCTCCCCTGCCTTTCCCACCTTGTTTGTACCTGCAGGACCCGTCATTAAATTAAAAATACTCCTGTCCTTTGTGCTCCAGGCTGGTTTAAGCACCCAAGGGTTGTATTTTACAGCTTCTGTGGTCTGTGCCTGTAGAAATTGGGGTGCTCTGCCCCTGTCCCTTGGTGCCATCCCCTGTTCCTGTGTGGTCACCCTGGGGTTTGGTGGGTGGAAGCAAAATCATGGAAGCTGCACATCCCTGGCACTGTCCTGGCCATCCCAGGGGACTGCAGGCACCTGATCCCCTTGTCCTCAACTTCCTGGCCTGGGATCTGAGCAAATAAATCTTTGTGCTGAGCAGGACTAATTCAGACTTGGTTGGTTTAGTTGGAACAGAAAGGTGGTGAAGGAGCACAGGGGGTGAAGGAAAAAATCTCCTTTTCCTGCTGGTTTTGCCCTGTCTGTGCTGGGAATGGGAATTGGAGGGTCCAAAGGGATTGTAGTGGTGCCATCCCACCCCCCTGCTCACTGGGGCTCCAAGGACCCTGGCAGGTGTCAGGACCAGGGCTCCCTGTGCTGATCAGAGGGACAGGGACAGGGACATGGGGACAGGGACATGGGGACATGGACAGGGACAGGGACAAGGATATGGGGACAGAGACAGGGACAGGGACAAGGACATGGGGACAGGGACAAGGACAGGGACATAGGGACAGGGGGACATGGACATGGGGACAGGGACAAGGACATGGGGACAGGGACAAGGACAGGGGGACAGGGACAAGGACAGGGACATGGGGACATGGGGACAGGGACATGGGGACATGGGGACAGGGACATGGGGACAGGGACATGGGGACATGGGGACAGGGACATGGGGACAGGGACAGGGACATGGACATGGATAAAGATACAGGGACACAGGGACAGGCTGTGCTGTGCAGTGGCACAGGATGCTGGCTCTGCATTCCCAGAGCTCCTGGATTTCCCATGCCAGGGTAAATCCCAGTGATCCCTGAGCTGAGCCAGCCCTGCCTCTGCTCTCCCAAAAACCCAGCCCCATGCAGGAGTTTCCTCCTTGGTGTTTGCTGGGAGGGTCAGTGGGATGAGGGATGTGCCAGCACAGGGAAATCATCTGCCAGGGCAGCCCTGGGAATGTGCACTGGCCATCCTGGGGGGCTCCAGTTTGTCACCTTGGATTGCACAGATTTTAGGGATTGCTCAGTATTTTCCCTCTGCTTTGGGCCCGTGCTGTTTATTTCTGTTGGAAGTTCCTTAAACATCCCCAATTTGTTCTCCTTAAGCAGTGGCTCAAGTTTGTAGAGGTTTTAAGGCACTGGATGCCTCTGGCGTGGCTTTGCAAAAATAAAATAAAATAAATAAATCATCTCCTTCCAAATGAATGAATAAATAAATAGTCCATGTCCAAAGGAATAAATAAATAAATAATCCACTTCCAAATGAATGAATAAATAAATAGTCCATGTCCAAAGGAATAAATAAATAAATAATCCACTTCCAAATGAATGAATAAATAAATAGTCCATGTCCAAAGGAATAAATAAATAAATAATCCACTTCCGAATTAATAAATAGATAAATAACCCGAATTCCCACCCTCACAGCCAGGAATTCCTCCCTGATATCCCATTTATCCCTAACCTGGGCAGGGCTGGGGACAGGGCAGTGTCACCCACAGCCAGCTCCTCAATCCCTGCTGAGGGGCTGGGCACCCCCACTCCCCACTTCTACTTTAATTTATTTTATTTTTTTCTTTTTAATATTTCCCAGCTCCCAACAAAACAAAATCTCCTATCCCCCACCCCTGCTCAGTGCTCAGAGCCATTGGGAAGCAGATTAAAAGTTTTCATCAGCTCTTCTTACTAGAGGCAGATAAAGCAGGCTAATGGTCATGTGTTGAGTTATTGAAGGGAATTCAGGTAAAACAAAATCACCTTTAACCCTCGGCTTCCTCGGACCTCCTGCCTCGCCATTGTTTGGGCAGGGTGTAAAAAACCAGAGTCCAGTTCATAAATTATTATGGAGTCCCAGTGCCCTTAATGCAGGACAGCTTTGCCTTTTGGTGTTTCATTTTGGGCTGGGAGCTAATTCCGGGCTGTGCACGCCATAAAGCTCCAGTGTTGCCAGGGTTAACCCTCTCCCTGCCAGCTGGGAGCTGCCTGCAAGGGAATTAGCAATATTTATTCATGGCAGTGATCTGGGAAGAGTTATCCCTCTTTTTTTTTTTTTTTTTTGGTGAGTTTCTGGGTAAAACATGGCAGCAAGGTTTTGTTTAAAAAATTTTTAAAAATCATCCAAGTTGTCATTTTTTAGGATTCGCAGCGTTTGCTGTGATGGCTTTGAGGATTTCAGGCTAAAATTAAAAGTTTTCCACCATTGATACTAAAAAAAAAAGGTATTTTGGTGTAGTGTGGCACAGAGTCATTGTGGGGTATTTTTTATTGATTACAAACCAATGGATTCCATGCCCTGGGCACTTTCCTCTCCACTGACTGTGGCAATTCACCCTGAATTCCTGGCAGAAATTCCTCCTCCTCTTCAGCAGTTGCTGTTTTCCACATGAGCTGTGCTTTTAGGGCAAAGCCATGGGGGATAAAGTTTAAGTGCTGCTGTTGGACAGAGCAAGGAGGCCTTTGGCCTTCCCAATACTCCTTGTTTTTGGAAAAAATGACTGCTCCATGAGCTCTGCAGGGCCTGGATGTCGTTCCTGAGGTGGGAGATCTGCACTTCAGGCAGCTGAAGTGATCCCAGTTCTTAAATCCGATTAAAATTATCCCTCTCCACGTTTTTCTGCACTGGCTCCTCCATCCAGAGAGCAGCCAGGGACTCTCCTGCCCATCCAACCCCAAGGGGCTTCCCAAATTTCCCAAATTTGCCTCTTCATTCCCAGTCCTTGGGAATGTTGTTATTAACACGAAGTAATGGTCAGCTCCATCACTATTTTCCCCTAAATTTAGGAGGAAATTGCTGGTTGTGCTGAACTGGAGATGTTTTCATGGCCAGTTCTGTTCAGGAGTTTTATTTCCTGGCTTGTTAATTTTATTTTAATTAATGCATGGACTTGGAAATATGTTAATCACTAATAGGGAGGTTCCAGCAGCTCTCCTTTGGGGTTGGGGTGCATTTTGAAGGCACTGAGCTGCCTGTGTGGGCAAGGAGCTGCCTTTTGGAATATTTTATGGAAGGCATGAGGTCTCCAAGGTGTTTTATGTGGCAAGCTAAAGCTGGAATTTAATCCCAACAAATAGCTGAGGGGTTATCCAGGGAAAGTTTGTGTCTGTGCAGAAATGCTGCACAGAAAACCCAAATTTCCTACGGGCTGTGTTCTGTCATTCCCCAAAGTCACTGAATCCCAGAATCCAAGATCATCAGTCCAACCTTTGGAACCTTGAGCATCACCTTGTCACTGACCAGGGCACTGAGTGCCACGTGCAGTCCTTTCCTGAGGGATGAGCCCATGGCTAATTTTGGGCTATATTTGAGCTATATTTGGGCTATATTTGGGCTGACTCCTTTTTTTTTATGGAACAGTTGGATCCTGAAGTCTTTACTTTTCTCTGCTGAGTTCCTGGAGCACTCAGGGCCTGGGACATCTCCCACTGGACCCAGTGACCACTTGGACATGCTGGTAGTGACTGGAATAAATCCCGTTCCTCTCAGTCAGAACTCTCCAAAATCCCAGGTGCTGGGAGACTTGGGGAAAATTCAGATTTCAGGGGTAAAAAAAAAAAGGTAAATCTGTTATAAAAATCTCTATATACATTTTTTTTTTTTTTTGTTCCCACAGCTGTCTGAGTTAGAAGGGCTCCAAACCCTGGCTTTTCCCATTATCCTTTGGGATAATGCCTGGAGTTGGAGCTTCTGGTCCCATCCAGTAACAAAGTGACACCAGAGGAGAGGGGTTGATTGTAGAGGAAATGTCAAATGATTTGCAGTAGGAACTGTGTGAAATGTCCTCATGGGGGGACAGTGGAGGTGGTGAACCAAGAGATGGGGACATCCCTGTTCAAATTCCTGATTTGATGTTGTGTTTGAGGGCCAGCCCTGGTTTTTTCCCTCTTTCCTCTCATGAGCCTTTCTGACCCCTCCCTCCCTGGCTATTTTCACGGTTCTCACATAACTCTGTCCCAGACATGGGCAAGCTGCTCTCCAGCCAAAAACACCGTGATTTTTCTGTGTGCAGACACATTTGGGATGAGCAAAGGAGACAGCTCAGAGCTCCTCTCACCTCCTTGTTTGCTCTCTCGGCCGCGCTCAGAACCGCGACTGCCGGAATAATCCGTAAATTAAATGGTAAAAATTGTAATTAAAAAATTGATGTCCACTCTGTGCACATCTCTGTGTCCATCCAGCTTCATCCTGACCCCAAATCTGAATCATTTAAACCCTTGGATGGGCAGGGAGGTGCACGGGGGTGGCCCCATCCCGGCGCTGCTCCCCGGATTCCCCGCTCGATTCCGCCCCCGGTTTGAGCTCGGCTGGAAAGGCAAAGGCAGCTCCCACTGCATTTAATAACCACTCCTTCAGCACAGCGAGGTGCAGAAAGTAATTTGTCCCCTTGCCAAGGAGCAGGAAGAATGGGCATTTTGTTCCTGGTGATTTTACCTGGCTGGGTTCTGCAGGGAGAGCAGGACTCTGCGCTACCGTTGCCCCGCACGCTGTGTTGATTTATTGAAATTGGAGCCCACGGGTGCAGTCCTGAGGTACCTCCTGACATGGAATTTCTAGGAGAAATATACAATTGGCTTGGTTATTATTTTTTCCCTCCTCCCTCTGCTTGGGCGTCTTTCCAGCTTTTGCACTAAGGAACAAGATTTTAAATTAGCCCTGAATTTTAACACGGTGCAGCTTGGCCTTGCTATTCCCAGGGTTTTATTATGAAGTTGTGCCCTGGTTTCATCTCCATCACCTGCCTTGAAATGCAGAGTTTCTTCTCTTTATTTTTAAATTTTTTTTTTTTTTTTCTTTTTAGAGGAAGGAATTGAAAAGAGGCTGTGGGTCATTGCCCTGGTTTAAATGTCATCATCCCCCTTCCCTGTGTGCCTGCAGAGAGGTTGTGGAATCTCCCTTGCTGGAGATATTCCAGAGCTGTCTGGGCACAATCCCATGGTCTGGGATGACCCTGCTTGAGCAGGGAGGTGGGAGAAGGTTCCCAATGTGGGCCCTTTTCTGTGACTTTCCAGGTGTTCACATCCAGCCAAACAATCGTCTTGGGAGGGGAGTTCCCAATGGAGCCAAAAAAGGTGATGAGAAAACCACAGGGAAGGGGTGGCTGGAGATGTGGTGCTGTGTATCCATGTCCAAGATCTGTAAAAAGAGTCAATTCCCTGATAGCAACCCCACTTAATTAATTTCCTCTCAAGCAGTATTAAAATACCAAAAGAAATCCTTCTCTTCGTTAATATTGCCAGCATTTATCTATTTTTATCATGTTTGCTTTTAAAGCAGGAAAATTCAGAATTAGTATTTCATGCTGGTACTTCCAGAGGTCTTTTTTGCATCTCCTTACTGGACATTTTGGCTGCTTCTCCTCCTGTTTTGATTTATTTCCTGGTCAGGTTTTAGGAAAAAGCTCTCTCTGGGTGAGAACTCTGCAAACCCAGTGGGGTTATGTTGAGAACAAGCCTGGAATCTCTTCCCCTTCCCAGATTCCCACCAAATGGAGCTGGGATTTGAGCCTCAATTTTCCATGTGCTTCACCATTAATGGTTTTCTGTTAATTATTTTCCCTCATAGTTACTGGCAGCATCTTTGATGATCCAGTTAGAGCCCTTCCACAGGCTGATATTTCTTCATGGAAAACAGAGATTCGCCTGGCCACGTGTGGTGATTCAGGAAAACACCGGAATGTTCTGGGAGCGGCCACGTGCCACCAGATGGGGCTGGGCACGGCCACATTTATCACCTTGGCGTGGTAAGAGGCAAATTTAGGGAGCAGAAGTAGGGCCAGGAGCTGGGGCTGCTGCTGTGGCAGCTGAGCCCAGCTCCTCCTGCTCCCTTCCCGTCGGATCACGGCACAAAGCCGCCTTCCCTCTCCGGCGGCTCCCGGGTAACGCTGTGCAGCTGGACTGACAGAATGTGATTGCTCATCAGTTTGCTTGATGACTTAATCTGGGGCTGATTAGCATCTTGGAGCGTGTCCAGGCCATCAGAAAGGATGCAGAGTTCTGCTGTGCTGTTCAGTGCTGGAGTCGGCCCGGCTCTGGAGCAGCAGCAGGAGCAGGGGCTCCCTGTGCCATCGCTCCCCGCCGGGTTTGGGATCGGGGACGGGGCTGTGCCCGGGCCAGGCTCCTGTCACGGGGCTGTGGTGGCCTGGCTTTGTGTCCCAAGCAGGTGTCAGCCCACCAGGAAGGGATGCAGAGCATCCTGTAGCACGCAGAGCTCTTGTCTGGTTGACCAGGTGCCGATCGGTCACGGCTTGGACTCGATGATCTTGGAGGGGTTTTCAAATTAATTCAGTTAATTTGTGATCGCTCCCAGCAGTGTACTGTGTCCTTGGAGTAATGATAAATCCACGGGAGCAACAAAAATCCTCTCCTTCCCTTAAAAACTGCTTCCTTAAACAAGTGAGGACATTCCCTGCTCCTTCTGGTGCTTTCAGATCATCACCCTGAGACATTTTGCTGCCGGGGGAGTTTGGGAAGCGGGAGATGGGACAAGGGCCAGGCTATGGGATGATGTGTGAAGGCTGAGCTGTGGAAGCAGCCAGCTGCTGCCTAGCAAGGGTTAAAGCTGGAGCAGGGACTGCTGGAAGAGTTCAGTTGTTTCACATTAGGCCGGGCAGCCCTGGCCGCCTTCCGTGCTCGGGGAGCCGGGGGCCGAGTCCCCAGCGCTAAATCTGCGTAACCGATGCCGTACAACTGGCACCAGCCTTGACCACAAGTGGCCGTTCAAATAAACATCCCCGGGCTTAACTGACAGGCAGCAGCGAGCAGAAACAGCCCGGCATGATGGGGAATATTAAACACCCAGCCAGAACCGAAAATTTCGGCAGGCAAACCTCCCCCCGCCGCCTCCATCCCCGCCCCGGCATCGCCCCGGCCCCGCCGCATCAATGGGAGCAGTGTTTGGGATCGGCCCGGGGGTGACGGGGTGGTGCCAGCCGTGTGGGAGGTGGGAGAAATCCAGCCCAAAACACAGCCTGGGTAAACACAGGGCATGAGCCCCAGCGTGGCACCGGGGCTGAGAAATCCTGCCCAAAACCTGTCCCAGGAAATGCAAGGTATGAGCTCCGCAGCAACGCCGGCACAAAGGAATCCGGCCCCAAATATATCCTGGGAAAACGCAAGGCACAAACCAACCCCGTGACAGCACTGGGATGGAGAAATCCAGCCCCAAATATATCCCAGGTAAATAGAGGATGCAAGCCCTGTGGCAGCACTGGGACGAAGAAATCCAGCCCAAAACTGTTCCCAGGTAAAGGCAAGGCATGAGCCCTAGTATAGCACCAGGATGGAGAAATCCATCCCCAAAATATCCCAGGAAAACACAAGGCACAAGCCTCAGTATGGCACCAGGATGGAGAAATCCAGCCTAAATCATATCCTGGATAGAGACAAGGCACAAAGCCCCATGGCAGCACCGGGACTGACAAATTCAGCCCAAAACCTTTCCCAGGAAACACAGGGCACAAGCCCCACAGCAACACCAAGAAATCCAAGAAGCCCAAACCTGTCCCAGAAAAACACAGGGCACGAGCCCCAGGGTGACACCAGGATGGAGAAATCCAGCCCCAAACCTATCCCAGGAAAACACGGGGCACGAGCCCCTGGCAGGGATGGGCTGGCACAGAGGATGGGAGCTGCCATCCCTGGGGCACTGAGCTGCTCAGGGATCTTGTCTGGCATTAGGAAAGGAGGTAAAAGGCTTTATTAAAAATGAGCTGCTTGCCTTAGGTCGGCAGATTTATTTATAATGGTGATTTGTGAGCGCTCCAAGTTGGGACAAGAGTGAGGGCATTATTATGTCCACGGGGATAGAGGAACGACACATTTATTGGGTGAAATTTATCTGCCTGGAGAATTTCTTTATTTCTTTTTATAAGAAAAGCACAGAAATAAGCAACACTTACAAAATAAGTGATTACACAAGGGCAGAACTTGCCAGAGCTCGAGGCAAGAGGATTTGAACATTGGGATGGGCGTTGATTGGTGCTGCTGGGAGAGGCTTCTTCCCTCCTGGATAACAGCACAACTGCCTGCTCCGGCACGTGCTGCTTGAAATCCCTCACGTTTTTGTGTCAGAAGGGAAACCACTGGAGTCATTAAGGGTGTGCTGGAGAAATTCCCTGAGATTGTGTCCTTTAAAATGTGGTTAATTATTGGTTTTGCCCAAGGAAGGCCTTGAGCAGGACAAGGACATTTCTAACGCACGCAGTTTTATGTTCAGGAGTTCCAAAGATGCCCGAGTCTGTTTCCTAACGTTAATAGGGTTTAAAGTTCTGTGTCACTGTGTTTGTATTATTATCCTGGAGCATTGTTATGTTTTTTGTGAGAAGTCACTAATTTAACCCTTTAATAGTTTAAAAAAGAGTTGTTGGGATGATGGGCACACCAGAGATGCAGTGCCTGTGTCACTGCTGGAGAGGTGAAGCTCATGGAGTCACAGAATCAGAATGGTTTGGGTTGGATCTTAAAACCCATCCAGTTCCAACCCCAACACCTTCCACCATCCCAGGCTGCTCCAAGCCCCATCCAACCTGGCCATGGACACTTCCAGAGATCCAGGAGCTGCCACAGCTTCTCTGGGCACCCTGTGCCAGGGGCCTCCACCCTCACAGGGAAGGATTTCTCCCAAATCTCTAATTAAATTCTCCCTTCTTTCAGTTTGAAGCTGTTCCCCCTTGTGCTGCCACTCCAGGCCCTGGTTCTTTGGCAAGGGGGAGCAGAATTGGCTGCTGGATTCATCCAATAGTGTTTGGACATCAGCTCCTCATGGCCAACAGTTTTCTTGTGACTTGTTTTGCTTGTCCTAAATTCTTTCCGGCTGCATCCTTTGTTACTCGGAAGCAAGCCTAAACCAGAAACAAACTCTCCTAAGCTTTTGGCACCATCTTTGGGACAGCAACCTGGTTTTTCCTGATCTCTCATTTTCATCCCACCCTGCTCTGGAAATGCTCTTGGATGGACAGGAGGTTCAGAGCTGAATCAGTCGTCGTGGTTCCTGTGGAGCTGGATTTAAAACCATGTGGATGTGACACTGGATTTAAAACCACGTGGATGTGACACGTGGGGACATGGGTTGGTGGTGGCCTTGGACTGGATGGTCTCAGAGCTCTTTTCCACCCTGAATGGTTGTGCTGTGCTGGGTGTGCTCTGTCTCCTGGGCAGTTGCAGAGTTGAACGAGTTCCCCCTCCCGCCGGCGGCGCTGGCTTTGGCTCGGAGCGCGGTGGCGTTCCAGTTCGGAGAATTCCAGTGACCAACCAGGTAGTCGGCTCCTAATGGCACAAGTTACCCTTTGTGAACACGTTTTATGAAAGCTCTCACTGTTTGTCTCGAGTTGTGGAGGGAGGGGGGGAAAAAAAAACCCCCAACCCGACTGTAAACGTCCAGGCCACGGAGCTGCCTAATCCAAACACAGGCACGAGCCGGGGCTCCGTGTGTTCCTTGGCCTGGTGCTGAGCTCGTGTTTATGAGCACACACCAAAGAAAAAGCCCTCTGAAGGAGACTGGTCCTGGGTTTAGCACTGGACTTTTTAAGGGAAAAAAAAAAATGAAGGAATGAGGGGCTGTGGGAGAGCATCTGTGGGGTGTTTTTGGGGTTTGGGTGAGTGGTAAAGCTCTGGATCCTCTGAGCGGGTGTAGCCATTGGAAAAACGTTCAGAAAAATGTTCTGAAAGGTGTTGTGAATGATGTTCTGAAAGATGCTCTGAAAGATGTTCTGAAAGATGCTCTGAAAGATGTTCTTCCACTCTCCAGAATTACAGGTTTGCCCTTCAGGGCACCAGAGTGTGCAAGGAACTCTGTGGAAAAAGCTGGAAAATCCTTGAAAAATGTTGTAGCAAAACAGTCCAGGTGACCTTGCTGAGGTGGGAATGGTCAGGGGGATGAGCAGGAGCATTGTCAGGGGATCCTGGAAGTGCCAGAGGTACCAGGGGAATGGGCTGTGCTGGAATTAAGAGCAGGGATAATGCTGCTGGCCTGGGATGACCCACATTGTTTGGGAAGAAATGTTTACATCCTTCCCTTTGGGCAACTTGGGCAGAACAAGGGGTTAATGTTGGAATTGTTGAGCTCTGTCCCCTCAGCCCACTCCATGTGGGAGCTTTGGGTCTTGCAGTGATGCTCAAGGCTTCTTGTGGTGTCCTGGCTCCATTTTCCCTCCTTCCCACTGCTTATTCCCATCACTTTCCTGTTTCTTGATTGATCAGTGGTGCCTGGTGGGAGCTGGCAAATCCCTCACTGTGCTCATGAACCAAAGCAAAACCTCTGGCCTGCAGGGGAGAACACCAAGTGAACCCCAAATAATGGGTATTAAAGGAAAATGTAAAATGGCAGAGGGCACACGGAGTGAGCAGAGGTATTTTCTGGCTGTCTGGTCGAAGGTTTGGTATCATTTTTCTTCAGGATTACAGGGGCTTTCACCTCATAAATTTGGGCCTGTTTGAGGTCGTTAATCTTTCTTTACATGTTGCCTTGCAATTTTAGAGCTTTGCCACCATCTGGGATCACATTTTAAATGGAGTTTCCACTCACTACGTCCCCTTTTCATGGAATTATTTATATATGGAGAAATGCATAATAAATACATCAGCTCTGGGTTGTTTTTAAACATTTTCAGGGCTTACCTTGTGTGGAAAAACTTGTCTTCTCTAATAGAGAGTCATAACAGTGACCAATTAAAGGATCACGTTTGCAATATGCTCTTAAATGGCAATTTAAAATATTGGTGAGTGATCCGCGGGGAAAGGGAGCTCTGGCCCAGGGAGCTGAGTTGGAAAATCCTGGAGTGTGAGACAGAACAGCACCATCTGATGGAAACAGCAAGCCTGGAGAGGGATTCCAGCTCCCCCCTTGCCTTTGGGATGGGACCTTCTCGTGTTGCCCTTAGATTGTGGATTTTCTTCACGATGTGGGCGGTGTTGGGTCAAAGGTTGGACTCGACGATCCTGGAGGTGCTTCCCACTCTCTGATGCTTATGGATGGACTTTCCAGCCTGTCCCACCCCCTAAACCCAACGTGGCCCATCTCTGCTGCTCCTGACAAGCCCCAAAGGCAGGGAGGACCCACGGTTGGTTCCACCAGCTCTTCCTGGCCCCACCAGAGCCGAGGTGTCTGCCCCAGGCCCCGCCAGTTGTTTGAACGGGGTTTTGAGCAAATAAATAACCTCAACAGCTCAGTGGTTCCTGGTGTAATTTTAGCTCAGGACCTCTGCAAGAATGTCCAGAATAAATAGGTGAATCTGTAATCCATCCCCAATTAACTGGATATTCCGGGAGCAGCTCGGAGCGCATTACGGAGGAGCAGTGTCAATAAACAGGGATGCTGCGGGCTTGGGAATGTGGGCTCTGTTCCTGGAGAGGGAAGGCTCAGAGCAGGAGCTGGGTGCAGGCTGGAAAAGCAAACAAAAGGGAGCTTCCTGCCCCCACCCAGGTGGTTGGGATTGCAGCCCCCACCATCCAGTGTCCCCCAGACCCTCCCGGGGTGATTGACCCTGTCCAAAGCTGAGCGCGGCAGGGAGGTCTCACCTCCACCCGCGGCTTTACAGCGTTGTCAACAGGAAAACAACAAATTCCCCGGGATGTTTTACAGTGCTGAGGCATGAAATTGCAGAGCAGAATCTTCTCCCCAAGCCCCCTTTCCCCTCTGGCAGCTGCAGCAGCCATTCCCCTAAGCAACCCAACCTCCAGACTGTGAATCACTGCTGGGATTTTTAACTTTTCCTTTGCTCAGCCGGGAGGAACGGGGACCTGCTGGAGCTCTGAGCAAGGGCCGGCTGGGGAAAGGAGTTAAAAATGAACCAGCAGATTTTTATATATATAAAAAGTAAAAATATATGTTCTCCATCTGAAGTTTATTTAGGTCCTTTGGGAGAGTGGCGCGGCACCACGTCTCTACTAAATTGCCAACATTTTATGGCCGTGCTGGCACCGAGTCAAACACACATCTCCTTGGCTTGCTCTGCTGTCTTAAACAGGCAGATTCCAGTCTGTTTTTCTATGGACTGAATATTCCTATTGACTGGGCGAGGGGAGCTCTGCCCAGCAAGAAACCTACAGGCAACTTCTCTTTTTATTACTTTATTGAGGCTTGATTATTTTGATATTGCGCTGCTGAAGAGCTGACCCCTTGTGACCCACTGGATGTCAGAGCAGTGTGCATTTCAAGCCAGACCCAGGTTTTTCTTTTTTTTTTTTTTTTTTTTTTCTTCTGATTTTATTTGGATTGGAATCTTATTAATAACTGGAAAGTTTTGAAGGGGCTATTTTTAACTGCTTAGCTGTCGCGGGTATTTCAATAGCGTGGATGTGGAGCTTTGAGGGTACAGATAAAACACCCCCCCAGCACAAGGTGCTGCTGGGTTTAAACCCAGCCTGAGCAGTTCCCTGCTCCATTTCCTTCCCAAACTTTATCCTACATGAGAACCCTGGTGCAAACTCCCTCTGCTGCTCATCAGCCGAGGTCGCTGCCTGCATGGAGCCCTTGGAAGTCCCAGGATCTCCCCCTGTTCCAAGCAGGGTGGTTTTTTGGGAATCCTTGGCTGCTGTAGAAGCCTGGACAGGCTGGCTTCAGGCAGGACCCCCATCTGCCCACACCTCCCAGCAGCTGGGAGTGACCCCTTTATCTCCTCTCCTCACATGGGGCTGGGGAGACGTTCCCGTGGGGATGGGAAAGGTGGAGCTTTGATCTGCAGATGCCTGAGGAGCCAGGTCAGCATCTGAAGCAGAGAGCACTGGCAGGGAAGGGCCTGTTGGACCACGCTGATCCAATTACGCTCCACCATGGAGAATCCTTTTTATTTTTTGGTCCAAAGCACAAGAGAAGCGAGGGCTTTGCTTTGAAGCCGAGGAGATGAGTTCATGCCTCAGTGCCTGGGAAGTTGGAGAGCTGAGCTTTGCAGCTCATCTGGATCCTCCACAGCACTCCAGAAAACATTTAATAAACCTCTCAGCCTGCTTTTCCAGGGCGCTGCTGCTCCTCACGCTCGGCTGCGTGTGCCAAAGGCTTTCCCTCTCTCCTGGCTGTGGGAGCCTGAGGAGCTGCTCCTGACGTGTTCCCTGCACCTCTGTGGGGTCAGGGGTGGATATTCCATGATTCCACAGGACAAGGAATGGCTTCAAACTGCCAGAGGGCAGGGCTGGATGGGATATTGGGCAGGAATTGTTCCCTATGAAGATGGTGGGACACTGGCACAGGGTGCCCAGAGAAGCTGTGGCTGCCCCTGGATCCCTGGGAATGTCCAAGGCAAGACTTGGATCAACCTGGGACAGTGGAAGGTGTCCCTGCCCATGGCAGGATGGGCATTTCAGATCCCTTCCAACCTTGGTCATTCTGGAATTCTGTTTCTTTTGACCAAACAGTTGCTTTTTCACTTTATTTATTCCTACTTGCTGTTGTTCCATTTCCTTCTGTTATTCAGGATTTCTCTGCCATGAAGTGCACTTGCTTGGATTTGTTGGTCTTAAAGGGCTTTTCCAGCCTAAACCATTCCATGATCCCCTGATTCCTTACCCTCCCACTCCACACTCCCTTGCTGCTGAGCTCCTTGCATGGCAGCTGTGCTGTGAGCCCAGTAAGGAATCCCAGGATGGTTTGGGTTGGAAGGACCTTAAAGCCTATCCCATTCCCTGGGCAGGGACACCTTCCCCTATCCCAATCCCAGCCCTGTCTGAGCACTGGGTTGTTTGAGGACAATGTGGGACTTGTTTCCCTGCAGAAGAGCCTGGAGCTTTCCCTGGGCTGGGCTGTGCTCTCCAAGCCCGGGATTAAATCCTCCCTTGGAGTTTCTGGAAAGCTGTGGCAATAACGGGGCTGGGAGGAGGGACCCTGGGCATTTCACAGCCCCAAGAAGAGCCTTCACTCCGCTGTATAATGGCCTTCTGTTGGCTTTTAGTGGGGTGCAGTTTAGTAAATTAGGAGTCCTCAGGTACTTAGCACTTTAATGGTTCTCACTAAGAACATAATTAAACCGTAGACCCCGTAGGGAGAAAAAAAAAAAAACCAGTTTATTGTGCGTATTTTTAGACTCTGTAACCAGCCCTCATAAAACCTGCTCCATCCAAGGCAGGGAACAGGCCCAGGCTGGCGACCCAGAGTTCCTGCAGCAGCACTCACACCTTACAAATCTGCCCCGTGAATTACGGAATTCATTTTCCTGCTCCCACTTCCAGCAGCATTTGCAGCAGCCGTTCCTCCCTGGCTGCTGGGGGTGAGAGGGGGGCACAGGGGTTGTGATGCTGTGCTGATGTTTGCCAATTGTTGGTTTTGTATTTTTTTTTTTTTTTTAATTTAAAGACATTTTCAGTCTCATAGAGGTGCCCAGAAATGGGGCTGCACTGAGCCCATGGCTCTGCTCCCTCTCCGTGGGCATCCACCTTGGGATTGTTTGGTTCCATGTGCCTTGGAGCTGCATTTCCCGTGTCTGTGTCAGGAGATCACAGTTCTGGGTGTAGGAGAACTCCCAGCTGCTTCTAGGGTGATTCTTAGGATGAAGAGAGGGAGAGGGAATTTTCCTCAGGCGCTGGAGTGATGGGACAAGGGGGAATGGCTTCAAACTGAAAAAGAGCAGGTTTAGGATGGGGAATGGAATAAAATGGATTAAGGTGGAATATTGGAATAAAATCCTTCTCTGAGAGGGTGGGCAGGCCCTGGCACAGGGTACCCAGAGAAGCTGTGGCTGCCCCTGGATCCCTGGAAGTGTCCAAGGCCAGGTTGGATGGGGTTTGGAGCAGCCGGGGATAGAGGAAGGAGGTGGGAATTAAATAATCCTCCAGGTCCCTTCCAACCCAAACCATTCTGGATTTTCATAATTCCCCTCACAGCACAGCCACACAGCAAAGTGCAAAGCTCCAAATCCCAGGAACAAGCTGGGTGAGGAGAGCCTGGAAAGCTTTTCCCTCCTCCTGGGCTCTGACACCAACACCTCCAACAGGGCCAGGGTGTTTCCATGGGCTAGGATTCCTCTGGAATAGCAGGTGGGAGGCAAATTCCCTCTCTAGACCCAGCAAGGTGCCCTGGGTGCCCTCCCCAGTTCTGGGTGCCTCTGGTGGACTCAGGCACAAGAAGAATCCAGGGAGTTTTCCAGCATCCCAGGCTGCTGGTGATTCCCAGGCTGCTCCTGCCTCAACGCCCCATCCCGAGTCAGCAGGGCTCCCTTCCCGGGAAACCTGGGCTGTGCAGCATCTGGAAGGCATTGCGAGGAACACACACACACATCTCCTCCCCCAGCAGCTTCTGAAGGATACTGGGACATGTGAATCACTGGGATTCAGTTTGTCCTCAAATCCCAGACGGGTTTGGGATAAAAGGGACCTTAAAGCTCATCCCATTCCCACCCCTGCCAGAGCAGGGATCCCTCCCATCCACCCCAGCTGCTCCAAGCCCTGCCCAGCCTGGCCTTGGGCACTGCCAGGATCCAGGGGCAGCCACAGCTGCTCTGGGAATCTGTGCCAGGGCCTGCCCACCCTCACACCCTCCAACCTGGCCTTGAACTTCCCACTGCAGTGGGATTTGAGGCTGGAATTTTCTCTTCCTGCCCTTAAAATCCTTTGGGATGGCAACATCTCCAGTCCCAGCTCGAACAAGTGGGAGCAGGACCTGTTAATGTGTTCATTCCAGCTATAAGTAGGTGTGCCATCAGCAATCCTGCCTGCTCCCTGTGGTCCTCATCCATAAGTGCCAAACATTCCAACCTGTTGGATCGATGCCTCAGCTGGGGCAGGTTTGATTAAAGCACTTTAAAAAAAGTATAATTTTTAAATATTAATANATTTAATATTTTATATATAGTTAATTATAAATAATAATTACAATATTATTATAATATTATAATGACTATGATAACAATGTTATAATTCTAAATAATTAATAATGACAATTATGGTGATGGTAATAATAATGATATGATGATGATGGTGATGATGATATGATAATTATGATAATAATAATAATAACAATAATAGCCAAGGAACAAGCTGCCTGTTTGGAAGGACAAAAGCATTTCTCAGCAATCTGAGATCAAAGCCATCCCTCTGGGAGCTTCCCTGGGAATGCTTCGAGGAGCCCGACACGGGATTAACTGGAAGCAGGTCCTGGCAGAGGGGAAGGAGCTGGGGGACACCTGGGGCTGCCCTGACCCCCCAGCCTGGCCAGAGTGGCCTTGGCAGAGCTCCCTGACCCCAGCCCAGCTCCATCCGGGCAGGAAGGATGCGGTCTCCTGTCCTCAGGGGCCAGGGCAGCCTCCAAGCCAGGCCAGGCTTTATTAATCCCATCTTTGCTAATAAGGAATTACAATAGTTGTGGGGTTTGGCAGCGGGAGCGTGCTTGGCTGCCACGCATCCTACAGGATTTGCCCTGTTTTGTTTGTATTTTGGATTTAACTACAAATAATTTAAAGATGTGTTGTGTCTCCTTCAATTAACATTTGTGTTTTCGACCTCTCTCTTTTTTGTTGTTGTTGTTGTTGTTGAAGTTTTAAAACAATGCCAGGGAATTTGAGCCTGTCAGATACGCTGAGATAAATTCACATTTATTTTTTCCTCCAGCTGTGGGATTTCTTAGGGTGGCACTTATTAACATATCAGAATTTGGGGTTGTTCCCTTTGAAAAATTTGCCGTTTTCTTGTCCTGGAAAATGGAAAAATCTCCCGGTGTCAAAAAATTTCAGGCTGACAAAAGAATAATATTGTCCCAAGGCCAGTATGTAAATACCTTAACCAATATAACATGTTTAGAGGAATTACGCTTTCCTCTCCCAAATTACCATCTTGGAAAGCAGCTCTACCAGCACATTTATTTGAATTTTAAATATTTTGAAAGCAGATCTCCGAGGTTTTGAAATCTGGTTTCCATTCCTGGCTCTGTTTGACCCAAGGCCTGACCCTGAGCAAATCTTAGGCTCAGTTTCTGGATCTGCTCCGTTGCTCTGAGGATCCTCACTCAGTTTAACATCCCTCAGTGCTGGTCTGAGTGTAAGAGTTCAGTGTTAAATAATAGTGGGATTAATTTAAGATGGGGTTTGGTGATGATGACAAAAGGGAAAATTAAAACTCTTGGTTTTTAAGAGGTGAATTTGTTTAAAGAGGGAAAAAAACTCGAATGAATTTTCTCTGCAAAGAAATGAGTTCCCACAGGTGAAGGATGGTTTTCCTGAGGGCAAACTTGGAGAGAAATAAGAATAAGGTCAGAGCTTTGTAGCTGCCCTTCAAACCAAGTTTTGGAGGGTGTTGGAGCCCTGGGCACTGGGAATTCCAGGCTTTCTGTGCTGGCAGGCACTGACCCCAAGCAAACTCTGCATTGAGGCTGTGGAAAAGGCTCCCAAAATTGAGTGACAGCCCTGGGATTATGGGTGTGGAGTTTGGATAGAAGTGTGTAATGTCACAGGGTGGAAAACTCAGAGTTTCAGGTTTTAGAACACAGTAATAGATATAAAGCAAGGTGGAGGTTTTAGGGCTGAGTCTGAGTCCTTCTTTTCACCTTCTTCTCCATGGTCTGGGTGTTATTTTGTAATTGGGTAGAAAAATCTGCATTGTGGGCCATGGGTGGTTGATTATTGGGCTAAAAGTAAAAACAATTTAGGTGTCATTTCTTAATTGGACAATTTGTACTTAAAAGACCTTGGAAAGAGACAGAGACAGAGCCATTTTTCACTTTGTTAGCAGAACTCACAACTCACGAGACTGTAACATGGATAAGAATTCATAAACATCAGAGTCAGAACACAAACTGCATCTCCCAATCATTTAACCCCAGCTCTGACAGAACAAAAGAAGATAACCCCCCAGGGGAGGGGATTAATTCCTTTTTCCCTCTGTTGCAGACACAGCCAGTGCCCAGCCCCATCTCGTACTTCATGCACCGCTCGCCCTGGTGGTTCCACCGCCTCGAGACCTTGGTCAACCACTTCGTGGAGCTGCTGGTGCCCTTCTTCCTGCTGCTGGGCCGCAGGATGAGCATCCTGCACGGCCTCCTGCAGATCCTCTTCCAGGTCAGCTGCTCCTCTGCCCTGCCCTGGGCGTCCTCTCCTCTCCTGGGCTTCCCAGCTCCTCCCAGGAGTGTCTGCAGTTATCCCAAGGGAGCTGGAAGCTTTGCCTTCTTCCCATCCTGGGTGTGCACAGGGGGTTCCTGTTGGAGTTTGTGTCTGATGGGACCCAGGTGGGATTTAGGGTGGGTTTGATGGGCACCAAAGAGCTGCCAGCACCTTGATTCCCCCCCAGTGGCCCTTGGGATGAGTCCAGAGGAGCTGGCTTGGGGGGAAGGATGGGGAGTTCAGGCTGCTGGGAATGAGGGTGATTCCCAGGCAGGAATTCCTGGGTGTTTCCCACTGCTCTGGGTGCTTTGCTGGAGGTTTGGGTTCTGTGTGGCAGGGAAATGGCAGCCTGGGATCAGTGCAAAGGGTCTGTGGGGAATCCTTGTGATTCTCCCAAAAGTTAATTTTTGTGGACACCTTTCCATCTCTGAGGGGATTCTTCTTTCTGTATTTATCATTTGAGGATTGTCCTTTATCTCTGGAAAGGGCTGAGCTGCTCTTCACAAATACCAGATTGACTGTGCCAAGGTTTGAAATGAAAATAATTCCTCGAAATTTTAATGGATTCACGTTCCAGTTGATTTTTTGTGTGGGTTTTTTTTTGGTACCTCTGCAAAACTCAGAGGACAGAAGCTGCTGCAGAAATACTTTCCTAGGGTCCATCTGATTCCTCTCCTCTCTGGTAGAGTTCAGAGAGCTCATGGAACCTCTCAGATGCTCCCTTTTGCAGCCCTTGCTGCCCTGTCTTTGTTCAGCATCACAGAATTCATACTCAGGAGCAGTTGCTGCTTCCTGTGAGTTCATGTGATGATTAAACTGGAGAACAGCCCATAAAGCCCCTTGGTAAACCACAAAAACGCTGATCAGGTTTTAAAGGTCTGACAGAAACCCCGGCAGGTTTGTGCCCAGTCCCCGGCTCCTTCTGCTTCCCAAACTCCTCCTGCTGTGTCTGGGTGCCAGCTTTTCCCTCTGCACAGCTTTTGGGGGCAGCTCTGGTCGGGTTGGGATGGATTTGGGCAGATGGAGGGAGAGGTGTCACCCCAGAGGTGCCAGCTGTGTTTGTGACAGGCGTCACCCCCGGGGTTTTTGGAAGCACTGGGAGGGTTTTATTCAGCCCAGACCTGAAAAAACTCCACAGACAAAGCAAAACTCACCCTCTCTTCTGGTTGAGATGAAGGAGAGCAGGGTTAGGTTAGAGATCAGGGAGAAATTAATCCCTGTGAGGGGATTACTTATAGCTGGAATGAACACATTAACAGGTATTGCTCCCACTTGTTGTTCAAGCTGGGACTGGAGATGTTGCCATCCCAAAGGGTTTTAAGGGCAGGAAGAGAAAATTCCAGCCTCAAATCCCACTGCAGTGGGAAGTTCAAGGCCAGGTTGGAGGGTGTGAGGGTGGGCAGGCCCTGGCGCAGATTCCCAGAGGAGCTGTGGCTGCCCCTGGATTCCCTGGAAATGTCCAAGGCCAGGTTGGAGCAGCCTGGGATGGTGGAAGGTGTCCTCAGGGGGGGTTGGAACACGATGATCTTTAATGTCCCTCCCAGCCCAATCCATCCCATGTTCAGTGCTCCTCTCTCACTCCCTGCTCCCCTTGCTCCATCCCTGTCACTCCCAGCAGGGACCTCCGGCTCCTCCCGGGCCCCTCCGGAGCAGCAGGGCCCTGGGGGGGCTCAGACACAGCCAGGGCACCTGGAACAGCCCAGCCCACCCCATAAATGTCCTAATGACAGCCAGCAAAGGCAGGCATCAAGCCCCCTTTAATTGGCCCTTTATTGATAGTTGGCAATTAGTGACTCATTTCCATCACGGGGGGAGTCTGCCAAGGCAAAAAGGGTCCCAGTGTAAGAGGCAGCTCTGGTGCCTTTATAGCATTTCAACAAAAACCTGTTTATTTAATATTTACTGCCCTTTTCTTCATTCAGAATGACTTTTATTGACAGTCCTTGTGCTCTGCAAAGGAAGCAATAAAGTTTAATGTTGATATACCACTTAATTCTGCTTTTCAAGATTTGAATTGACATTACAGACAAGTTTTATTGGACATTTTATAATTGTTATTGGAGTCATGGTGGCGAGGTTGAGTGAGTGTATTTTTCCAGATTCCAACTGGCCTGGAGAATATTGCTTTGTCAGGAACCCAAAAAAAGTTGGGCTTTACAGGAGGAAAGTGGGTTTGTTTTTTTTTTCCAAGTGTGAACTTACTCTTCTTGCCTGCTTCACATTTGTAAGGAAAAAAGCTTAGGGTGGAAACATCAGAGAGGAGGTGCTCAGCAGCCTGAGGGTGGATGTGTGTCCACCAGGGGATTCCTGTGGGAATTCCAGCCTGGAGTTATCCAAAAGGAGCTGGAATCTCACCTTGTTCCCATCCTGGGTGTGCACAGGGGGTTCCTGTTGGAGTTTGTGTCTGATGGGACCCAGGTGGGATTTAGG
The DNA here is from genome assembly GCA_013389925.1 of Aegithalos caudatus. Classification (NCBI taxonomy): domain Eukaryota; kingdom Metazoa; phylum Chordata; class Aves; order Passeriformes; family Aegithalidae; genus Aegithalos; species Aegithalos caudatus. The sequence goes on from WEIU01019152.1 coordinate 566,328, forward strand.
GTGGGTTTGATGGGCACCAAAGAGCTGCCAGCACCTTGATTCCCCCCTGGAGAAGCCCCAGGGACCCTTGGGATGAGCCCATTCCCAGCAGATCCATGGAGGGCTGGGTGCTGCTGCTCCTGGCCAGGAATGTCCCTGCTGCTGTGGTTTCCTGCCCCTCAGCTTTGGGGTTTTGGCCACGTTCTCTTTGGGAGCTCAGCTCAAACCCCACCACTTCCATCAACCTCCTGGGCTCTGCTGCCAATTGTGCCTGCCAGGAATAAATTATCCCTGAAATGTTCAGAAAACTGTGGGTGTGACACTTCAGGACATGGTTTATGGTGAATCTGGTGGTTGGTGGTGGCATTTCATGATCCTAAAGAGCTTTTCCAACCTTAACAATTCTGTGCTTGGCTGGTTTTTGTAGCAGAGGTGGGGACTGGGCCTCAGAAATGCACACCTGGATCTGAAACACCCCAATGTTCAGGAGAAATCAAATTAAAAACGGGGCTGTCAGTACCTGCAGGGGGGCAAAATATATCTGGGAGTGTCTTGGAGACCCCAGGTGAGGTCTGGGCTCTTATTCTTGGTTCTGTAGAAGCACCAGGGCAGAGCCTGCCCATACCCCAAGGAGTTTGTGGGGTGTGGGAGGTTGGAAGTGCTGCTGGGGAAGGCAAATCCTTCAGCTCAGCAGGGATTTTGCTGCTCCCTGGAAACCCTGGGTCTGCCCCCTCAAACCCCTGGATCTGCCCCCTCAAGCCCCTGGATCTGCCCCCTCAAACCCCTGGATCTGGCCCCTCAAGCCCCTGGATTTTCCCCCTCAAACCCCTGGATTTGCCCCCCTCAGACCCCTGGATTTTCCCCCTCAAACCCCTGGATCTGGCCCCTCAAACCCCTGGATCTTCCTCCTCAAACCCTGGATTTTCCCCCTCAAACCCCTGGATTTGCCCCCTCAAACCCCTGGATTTTCCCCCTCAGACCCCTGGAGCTGCATGTTTTTCACACCAGCTCACACCACACGTATTCCTTGGCTCCTTGGAAGGCAGGCAGTAAAATCACACTGCTTGGCAAAGCAGTTCATGAGGGGAAGCAGGAGAGAAGCCAAAAAAAAAAAAAA
>WEIU01019152.1:583261-625460 GCA_013389925.1 Aegithalos caudatus
TTTTTTTTTTTTTTTTTTTAGTCAGATAAATACTTTCAGCTTATTTGCCATTGATTTGCCCTATCCTGCCCTACTGGAAGTGTTGGATGGAGCTTGGAGCAACCTGGGATAGTGGAAGGTGTCCCATGAAGCAGAATGGTCTCCAAGCATCCCAGGCAAAGTGCTCAGAGCTGAGCATGTCCCATTTTATATTTTGATGAATCCACAACTTCTGGTTGGAAAAAAAACCCTTCCCAAGCTGCTGATAGAGGGAGATGGAGGCAGAATGTGAGGTCCCTCTGGAGCTCTTTCCAACATCCCCACACAGAGGCACGGACAGAGCAGATCCCTTCTGCTGGACTTCAGCTCTGCACATGCCATAAAAGTGCTCCTAACGAGCGGGATGGAGCTGCTGAGTGGAGCACTTGGAGCATTTATGGATGCAGGAGCTTTTTTAAGGAGCTGTTGGGCTTTATGGCTGGAGTGAGCTCATCAGAAGGAGCTGAGTGAAGGAACCCAGGCCTGCTCCGGGGCTTTTCCAGCGCTCCCGGCCTCGGGATGGATCCTGAGGTGTTTTTCCAGCAGCTCCTGTGGAGCTCTGTGCTGGTCATGGGATGTCACCGTGCCTTGCTGTGTGCCAGAGGGAGCAGCGTCCTGCTGGGATGTTGGGAAGGGCTGAGGTGCCCTGGTTGTAACAGCCTGACTTGGACTTGGAAAAAATTCCTTCCTGTGAGGGTGGAAAGGCCCTGGATCTCTGGAAGTGTCCAAGGACAGCTTGGATGGGGCTTGGAGCAACCTGCGATAGTAGAAGGTGTCCCTGGAAAAGGGGTGAAACTGGGTGAGCTTTTAATTCCCTCCAGCCCATAATCTGTGGGAGCTCCAGGGGGTGGTTCATGTAGGAACAAATTAAAAACCAGTTTGGAGGGAGAAACTTCCATTGCTGCCTAAATGTGGGGTGTGGGACAGCGATGGAAAGGATTTGGGTCCCTCTTTGGGCCTGGAATTGCAAAAACCCTGGAGTGCAATTTGTAATGTGTCAAAGCCTGACCCAGACCAAGGACAGGCTTTAGTGAATTGTGAGTTTCTGTGTCCGTGGTTGGTTTATTCCTCAGCAGAATAAACCTGCTCCTCTTGCTCCTGGTGCTTCCAATAGTTCTCAGAATTTCCCTGGCATTCACAAAACCATCTCCTGTCCAGGCAGAGGTGATTTTTTTAACCTGTTTTTCTCTGCACTGAACAGCAGACATTAAATCCTCAGGCAAATATCCAATTAAGGACTGAACAAGAAATTAAATTCATAATGGGGGGAAATTAAAAATTATTGTTGCTGCCATTTAATAGGAATTGTTTTTGTCTGTGCCTATGTTAAATTTTTGGGGAAAACTTCATATATGAGTATTTTTCTAGGAATAGCTTAACAAATACACTCCAGTACAGGTAGAGACCCTACTTTGACTTTTAGACTCTACTTCGGGGCAGCAGGGAGGACTGGATGGCTCCTGAGGTCTCCTTTTTCCCTTTAAATGATTTACAGTCCTTCCAACATCCCAATTTTGGCTTTTCTATGCCAACAGCTCAATATCAGGAAGCCCCAGTGAGCTGATCCTGTCCCCATGCTCAGGACAAGCTCCAGGTAGCTCTCACCTGTTTTTAAGAGTTTCCAGCTTGTTTTTGTCCCTCCTGGACAAATATCCAGCCTGTGCCATGGGATTTGAGCTTCCTCTGCCTACTGGATGTTTGTAACAATCTGGGATTTCAAAAATAAAACAAAACAAAAACCAAACCCCAGCCAGACAAAGAAGCCCAACCTGTAAAAAAGTCGGGGCTGGAGGTGCCCGTTTTCTGACAGAGGGGTTTGGTAACGGGGCAGGGGACAGAAATGTGAGGAATAATTGGTTTTGGGCCTAGAACCAGGAAAACTACTTTTCCAAATTAATCCAGCGAGAGCCATGAATCCACTGTATTTCATATCACACTTCATAAAACTCCAGTCATAATCCATAAAAGTGACATTATTAGATTAAAACCCTCAGTTCCTCCTAGAAGGAGCTTGCTCATTAGACATGCTGTAGTTTTATAACCTCAAAGTTCCTCCCCAATTACCATGATTAATACTGGGCTTTAATAAAAAATTTCTCCCAATCACCACAGGGGTTGATCCCATCTGGTTGCTGTAATTGGGAGTTTCAATATTGTCCAGCAAGGGAAAGACGCTCCGGGAACACAAATCAAGGCTGAGGATGGAGGAGGATGGAGCTCTGGAGATCCAGCTGGGTTTTGGTGGTGGTTGGAGCATGGAAAAGTCCAGGTGACCTGAGCCAAAGGCTGGAATTGCTGTGGGAAGTGTGGATGAGTTCTCCCTCCTCGTTCAGCTGATGAAGGCTCAGGGAAGCTCCCCGTGCTCTTCCAACAGGGATCTGGCCTGGGAAATCCAAAAACTGAACATCCCAGCTGGGGCCAGCACACTTGTGCTCTGAGGGAGCAGCACATGGAAACTCCAGCAGTTTGATGCAGGAAAGGCAGGATTTGGGGAAATACTGACTGCCGAGGTTTGGATGGCAGTGGATCCCTAAATCCTGGGAGATGCTGCTCCTGTGGGATCAGTGCTGTGGGAGACACCAGGGGTGCTCACCTGGAGAGGAGAAGGATCCAGGGACACCTCAGAGCCCCTGCCAGAGCCTGAAGGGGCTCCAGGAGAGCTGGAGAGAGGCTGGGGACAAGGGATGGAGGGACGGGACATAGGGAATGAATTCACCTTAACAGAGATCAGGGCTAAGTGGGATATTGGGAAGGAATTCTTCCCTGGGAGGGGGGCACAGATTCCCAGAGCAGCTGAGGCTTCCCCTGGATCCCTGGAAGTGTCCAAGACCAGGCTGGACAAGGCTTAGAGAAGCCTGGGACAGTGGAAGGTGCTGGAGATGGAACTGGATGAGTTTAAGGTCCCTTCCCACTCAAACCATTCCATGATGATGATGATGATGATGAAATAACATAAAACTCACTCAACATGGCCACGGAGCCTCCTGCTGAGACACCACCCCTCAGCACATTTGACAAATCCCATTTTTCAGCTTTGAGCCAGGAATTCCTTTGAGATTTGTCCTTGCAGATCCGAGGGGTCTGTGGTTCCATCAGCCCCCGGGTGAGCAGGAGCTGGCACGAGCTCCCAGCCTCAGCCAGAAGCGCTGAAATTAAAAATGTGTCAGCTCTGCAATTCCACCCCAGCCCAGAAAACGCCAAGCTCGTGTTATTTTTGAATCCCCTGATTTTTCACAGGGCTGCTGGAAATAAGAGCTCCCGCTCCTGACTTCCAAGCAATAAAGAGAGGTGAATCACTCCTGAAAAAGCCCTCCCGTGGACCACCCAGGGGCTCCTGAGGAGCTGGGAACCAGAAGTGGCAAAGCACAGAAGGATTTTCTTCACACAACTGCAACTGCACGAGGCAAAATCACCTCGGAACAGGAGCAGAGTTCCCCCAGTGAGAGGTGTGATAATGAAGCCAGGCTGATTAATAAGCATCAATCACATTCAGGTCACAGGGCGAGCCCCAAACCTCCACTGTAACATGTTCCCTTCCAGGACCCAACGTGTGTCTGGAATTCAGATAGAAATCACTTTTTTTTTTTTCCCCTCATAATTATCCAACTCAGCATAAATTATTATTTTTTTTACTAAATAATAGCTAGGATTTTTGTTCCTTGCTGTGATTGGTCAGAGCTCTCCTTTTTTTAACAATCTGTGACTTTCTGAAGAGTCCTGCTGGGGTTTTAAAACTTGTAACTTGCAAATCACCATGTCAGAAACCGTGGTGCCAGTCACATAAAATATGAAATCACATGTTCTTAGCGTTTATTTGTTGTCATTTTTAATGAGAAAACATGGATTTTTTTTAACAGAACACTGGCTGAAAGTCCTCAGGCTGAAACTGTCCCTGTGTTCTTGATGTTCGTACTGTGGAGTGGTATTTTGGGAGACCACAGGCAAGATATTCTCCTAAACAGCCAATAAAAGCTAAAATTAAAGCAAAATAATGCCTCTTAAAATGCACACTTCTATATTTAATGCTGCTCTTGAATTAGAAGTTCCAAGATTTCCTCCTGAAGGGTTTCAGGAGCATTGCTGTCACAGATCCCTTGGAATCAGCAGGAAGTGGGTGATTCCCATGGGAGCACCATGGAAATCAAGGCACTTTGGAAATCAAGGCACTGTGGAAATCAAGGCACTTTGGAAATCAAGTGACTGTGGAAATTGAGTCAGTTTGGAAATCAAGTCATTGTGGAAATCAAGTCACTATGGAAATCAAGTCACTGGGAATCAAGTCACTATGGAAATCAAGTCACTGGGAATCAAGTCACTCTGTCCCCTGGCTGATCCCTCCAGCTGAAAGCACAGGCAGAGCTCAGGCTGTAACCAGGAGAACCCATTTGTGCTGGAGCCTGGGCTCCTGGAAGGCTCTGCCATCCCAGATCAGCCAGGCCCACCTTGGGATGCTGAAATCCATCCCCGCACGTTTCCACCGGCATTTCGGGAGATCCAACGCTCTCTGCTTCCTTGTTTCCCTTTCCAGGTGCTCCTGATCATAAGTGGGAACCTGAGTTTCCTGAACTGGCTGACCATGGTGCCCAGCCTGGCCTGCTTTGACGACGCCAGCCTGGGGCTCCTCTTCGGCCGGAGGCTGAGGGAGAGGGCGGCACAGCTGCAGCTCCTGGGGGTGCAGGGAGAGAGGCCTTCCCTGGGTGAGTTATTCCCAGAGGGAAATGGTGGGGTTTTGGTGTGCTTGGCTCCAGAGGCTTTCCCTGGGTGAGTTATTCCCAAAGAGGGAAATGTTGGGGTTTTGGTGTGCTTGGCTCCAGAGCTCTCCTCTTGGAAGCAAAGCTCTGCTCCTCTGTGGGCAGAGAATGCTTGGAAGTTGTGATGTGAGGCTGGTGGTTGGTTCCTGAGGGTCTGTGGGGACATTGCCATGGGGACATTGCCACAGGGACATTTCCATGGGGACACTGCCATGGGGACATTGCCATGGGGACATTGCCACAGGGACATTTCCATGGGGACACTGCCATGGGGACATTGTTTCTAGGACATGTCCTCTGTGCAGGACCAATGTCACAGCAAGTCCAGGCAGCTGCAGCTCTTGAAAGTCAGTCCTTGCTCTGCCCCTGGTGACACAAACTCAAAATAAGAATGTGGAGTTGCATGATTTAACTTAGGGTTTTAAAAGTCTGGTTTTTTTTTTTTTTTTGATTTTGGTTTTTTTTTTTTTTTTTTTTTTTTTTTTTTTTTTTTTTTTTTTTTTNNNNTTTTTTTTTTTTTTGTTGTTGTTGTCTTTTTTTTTGGTTTTTTTTTTAAATTTTGACTGTTTAAAGTCAAGGACGAACCACCCAGGTAGGGTTAGAAGCTGGGTTTGCTCTCCTCCCTTGCTCTGTTTCAAGGCATGGTGAAGAGAAGGTTCCAGAGAGAACTTGGAGCCCCTTCCAGTTCCTAAAGGGGCATCAGGAGAGCTGGAGAGGGATGTGGGAACAAGGGATGGAGGGACAGGACACAGGGAATGGCTTTAAACTGGCTGCAAGCAGGGTTAGATGGGATATTGGGAAGGAATTGTTCTCTGTTAGGGAGGGCAGGGTGCCCAGAGAAGCTGTGGCTGCCCCTGGATCCCTGGAAATGTCCAAGGCCAGGCTGGACAGGGCTTGGAGCAGCCTGGGAATGTGGAAGGAGCAGCTGCTGGTGGCCACCACTGGTAGTGTGGCCACCATCGTGGTGGGGAGAGAATTCCCCAAACCAGGGAGGAGAACTCCTGTTCATCCCATGAATGTGAAAAAGCAAACACAAGGGGGGCTGTAACTGGGAAAAAAAGGGCTTGAGGTGGCTGGTTTCCCCTTCCAGAGGCGCTTTCCAAGCTGCCCTGATCCAGAAGAAGCAGCACTGGGATGTTTCTCAGGAGGCTGCAGAACAGATGGAGAGTGGTGTTTGCAGCGTTTTTATAAACCGCATATAAGCAACAAATTGCCTGTAATATCAACAACAATCACAGCTGCTGGGGTTAAATATCCCAAACATCTGTCAGAGGAAGGAAAAATGTCAACAAGGGCCAGCATCTGTCTCCAGTCTTTTCTACCAAGAAGCAGCTTATGAACCAAAAATGGGAGTTCCAGCAATGCAGCTTTGTTGAATTTTGTGTCTTTTATGACACATATTTTGCTGGAATAAATCTTTATCAGCTTTTCCCCTCCTGGAGCTTTGCTTTAGGGGCTGTGAAAGCCTCAAGCTTTCCTCCCAACTCCATTTCTGCCTCCAACCCCAAACAACACCGAGGCTGCACCTTGTTTTTGGGAGGAGAAGCCAAAGGGAGCCACTGTGAGGGGGAGGCAGATCCTGTTTTGAGGAACTTGCACCTTTTCCGTGATGTTCTCCAGAAAGTCTTGACTGATCCAGGGTGTCCAGGCAAGGAGAACGTACATCCCACTCTGGGTGCAGCTGTGTCCCACCCTCAGAAGGGGCAGGGTGTCTGTAATATCCCGGGAATCTGAATTCCTGAGTGTTTTCTCTATGGGGGAAGCAGGGGCTGTTGAGCTGGTGCTGATGGGTGCCCTGGGCCACCAGAGCAGAGGACAGGAGGGACCTCAGCCATGTCCTGATTTTCTGAGGCCAATCCTTGAAGTGTTTGGTTCCTGCTGAGGCTTCCCCTTCCCATCCAGATCCCACTGGCTCCTGTCCCCAGGTTTTGCTCCATCTTTGCCATCTAGGTTATTTTTTTTCCCCTGAATTAACTCGTTTTTCTCTCTGATTGAGCGGCCCCAAGACAGGAGGAGAATCCCTCCTGCTGAAGGATGAGCAGTCCCTGCATGGATATGGGCTGCTGAGGAGCCAAATGAGGCTCTGTGCCTCTACCTGCTCTTGAATTACAGGGAAAAAAGTTCAGCCCATCTAAAAAAAAAACCCCAAAAAACGCCCCAAAGCCTTGTACAGAGCAGCACAGGGGCGTGAGGGAAGGCCCGATTCAAACGATTCTCCAGAAATGTTCTCAGACTAAACAATTATTAATAGCTTCTGAGAGAGGTTCAAATAAACATCCCTCTCCTGCAGAGATAAGGGGAAAAGCTCCACGCAATTGCTTTGAATCTGATCCTTTGGCTGTTAATGTTAAATAAATCGAAAAGGGCCGCGAGGGAAGGAGCCCCTCGGGGGTCACCTCTGCTTATTTGTCTGATGGTGGCCGTGTCTGCCCGGCCTGGGATCCAGCCCAGCCCCGTGCTGCTCCTGCAAACCCATCCCAGAGCGCTGGCACAGCAACACTCAGCTCCTCCAGGAGCGCTGGGAATTGGGATTTTGCAGCAGGAAAAGCCCTGAGGATGGGGAGAGCTGGGGGCAGCAGGAGGGAGGCGGGAGCGGCCCCAGGATTCCAGGCCCGGCTCCCAAAGCAGGAGGCTGATCCCCAGCAAGGTGCAGGTGCCAGCTGGGGTTTTTCCCCTGTATTAAGGCCATGATTGATGTCACATTTTAGACATTTTTCCTTTTAGCCCTTGCTCAGACTATTTAGAGAAAGGCAGATCCCAGCAGCGATAGTGGGGCTGTGGCAAGGGCGGGGTGGTTACAGCAGTGGGGCTGGCACAGGGAGAGTGGGAATGGGAATGGGAATGGGNGGATGGGGATGGGGATGGGGATGGGGATGGGGATGGGGATGGGGATGGGGATGGGAGCAGAGCAGTGCAGTCACATCCCCTGCTCTGGTTCCATGTCCCCACAGGCTCCTGTGTCCGCAGAGTGCTGAACATCTCCCTGGGCCTCCTCATCGCCTACCTCAGCATCCCAGTGGTGCTGAACCTGCTCAGCTCCAGACAGGTCATGAACACCTCCTTCAACCCCCTCAGGATTGTCAACACCTACGGAGCCTTTGGCAGGTACAGGGCCTTCAGTGGCACATCCCAGAGCTCTCCCCAGGGTATTCCAGAGCCAGGCACTCTGTGAGCCTCAAACATACAGAGAGATCCTTCCAGGAGACCTGGAATATGAGAGAGATGGAGAAAAGGAGCAGGTTCCTTTCCTTCTAAATTACAATTTATGGATTATTTGTTTATGAGAGAGATGGAGAAAAGGAGCAGGTTCCTTTCTCACTAAATTACAATTTATGGGTTATCTGTTTATGAGAAGTAAGGAGAAAAGGAGCAGGTTTCTTTCCCACTGAATTTATTTTCTCTGAGCTGTTTATGACTCAGCTCATTCCATCGACATAGCAAATGTAAGAGCAGGATGAAAATATCCATAGGAGCAGGATGAAAATATCCACAGGAGAGTTCATCCAGGATATCTTCACCATCCCCAGCCCTCTTTATTTCTGGTGAGCTTCTCTTCCCCTGCACTCCTTTGCTCACCCTCCTGCAAACATCCACAACAGCTCTTGGTAGCAGATTTTTCCAATGAGTGGCTTGGGAAATTCACTGCTCCAGGAAACTGTGGAGACCAAAGTAGGAATGGCCTCAGGAAAGAAGATTTGAGAGGACAGGGCCAGCAGCAGCTCAGGAAATCCCACTCAGGGATTGACAAGAGAAGCATCTCCAGCTGTGTTTGGAACCAGACTGGTTTGGGCTGGGTTTAAGCATCCAAATTTGGGTTTTTTTGGGGGGACTAAATCTTAGGTGAGCCATGGCTGGGCTCAGCATAACCTCTCTCATGTGCTGTCCCTCCCAGCCTCTTCCAGCTGGGAAAATGATGGAAAGCAGGGCTGCATCATCAGATTGTTCCAGGGAAAGCAGCAGGGCTGGGCTTCTCTGCAGGCTTTGCCAGCACCTGCTCATGGTGACCAGGGATGTTCTCCAGAGCCCTGGCCAAGAACCCAGAGTACAGCCAGCAAAAAAGAAATGGAAATAGAAATAGAAATAGAAATAATAGAAATAGAAATAGAAATAATAGAAATAGAAATAGAAATAATGGAAATAGATTTTGCAGAAGGTGAAGCAGTTTGGCTGTTAAGGCCTCCCCAGAGGGGAGGAATGATTCCCACCACAAGCACTGGAGATGCTGAGGACACATCAAATGAATATAATCTTTTCCTCAATTTTTCAAATAGCAGAAATTTCTGTGGACATAAAAAATAATAAAAAAAAAAGAACCCTAGAAAAAAAAATTAATAAAAATATCAACACTTGTGGAAAATGCCAAAATTTCCTCTTTTTTTTTAAGAAGCAGAGAGAAATAACCCCTGAAGCTCTTTGAAGGCTGGAGTGGTGAAGCTCCAGGAGATTGTTTTCTTTGGGTTGTTGTCCTTTTCCTTCTCCAGGCTTTGGTCTCTGTTTCAGCAGTTACCAGACCCTACAGAGCATGTGCTGAAATGCTGCTGTAAAGTGTTTGTAATTCCAGCCTATGTAAACCAATAAAAAGAGGATTGCAGCTTATAATGAATCTGTGATGATGTGAAAGCTGACAGGTTTGGAACCACACAGCAGGACCACGCTTTTATTGGTAATTTGGTGTCCCTGATTTCCAGGGTGTTCCAAAGCCTTGGGCAGCTGGCCAGGCTCAGAACTCAGCCCAGGGGATAAAATGGAGCTTGGCTGGAGAATGCACAGATCTCCTCAATGGAGGGAACAATTATAAGAGGAGATGCTCAGCATTCCTTAGGTTGGGAGCATCTCTCCCTGGGAGCCACCAGGGTGGAAGGTGGAGGTTGTGTGTTCCCAAATTTGCAGTTTCTTGGGCTGAAGGAGGCAAAATGAAAGTAGAAAAAAAAATCCAGAGGGTGTTGGGAGCTGGAGGGCTTTGCCAGGCAGGTTTCTGTGTTCCTTATGGAGCAGGTGGGTGTCCCTGGGAGTCACCCAGGGCTCCAGGCTGGTGTTTCCATGGCCTGGAGTTTGCTATTCCCACTGCTCCATGCTGGGATGGCAGCTGAGCCACATGGGAATACTCAGGAGCTGCTCTGATCTCCACAAACCCAGGGTCCTGTAGGAATCGTCTTTATGGATCACAGCTCTCCCTTGGGCTGGAACAGCTGCAGGTGGAAGGAGGAAGGAAGGGCATGGGATTTGACTTTGCTGCTGGAGAGGGGAAAGTCCCAGAAGCCAGAGGTTCCCTGGATCCCAGGATCCACTGTACCTCCAGGCCCCTGACTCGTGTTCCACATGGACTCTCATGAACCAGAGCTTTTAGCTGAGATATGGGGAGAAATCCTTCCTGGGATGGTGGGGAGGCTCTGGCACAGATTCCCAGAGAAGCTGTGGTTGCTCCTGGATCCCTGGAAGTGCCCCAGGCCAGCTTGAGGCACTCTGCAATAGTGGAAGGAGTTGGGGATGGAACTGGATTGGCTTTTCCCACCCAAACCATTCTGTGATTTTATGATTTTCCACCGTTTGAGCCAAATAACCACATCCTGTCATCCCCCACAGCATCACCAAGGAGAGGACAGAAATCATCCTTCAGGGAACATCCAGCCTGGATCCCAAAGACCCCACAGCAGTCTGGGAGGAGTTTGAGTTCAAGTGCAAGCCCGGGGACTTGAGGAGGAGGCCGTGCCTCATCTCCCCCTACCACTACCGCCTCGACTGGCTCATGTGGTTTGCTGCCTTCCAGGTGGGTGCCTCTCAAAGCTTAGGCCTTCCCTGACCAGGAAAAAACCAATTACATGGATTTACAATGTGTTGGGATCACAGGGGAGTGTTGGAAGCCGTGGCTAAGCTAATTATGTTTAAAAAAAAAAACAAAAAAAAACAAGAACAAAGGTTGTGTTCCTAAAGGACTGTGCTACTGTAATGAAACTCTTGGTGATTTTATGTGAGGTTTTTTTTAAAGGGTTTCTTAGCAATACCAAGAATCTCTGTTGGGGACACCCCTGGGGACAGCAGCTCCCATTCCCCACCTGCCCACACATGGACATTGGTCCCTCCAAATATCTTCCCCACGTGGTATCAGCAAACAGGTGACAGCCAGAAATTAAATCAAGGGGGGAACTTGAATGTTAATTCCTGTTTAGCTTATTGTGCAAATCTTACCCACATGACGTGGGCTGAGCTTTTCAAACCTGACTGACAGCAGTGGCATGAGGAAAACCCATCTAAGAGAATCCCAGGGTTTTCTCTGGAAAAATCCTCTCCTGGAATATCTTCTTCCCTCTGCCCCAAACCCCTGGCTTTGCTCCCCCTGTGGTGTTTTCATTTTGGTGCCTTTGGAATTCCTGGGCTGTGACATCAGGCCATGGGTTGATATTTACCCTGCTGGTCTGTGTGTGCTGGAATTTCATTTAATCTGCATTAGGGCTGCTTATCCCTCGGGAAAACCATAGCCAAGGTCCAAACTCCAGCCAGGAGCAGTGCCTGGAATTAGGGAAAGGTGCAGGGGGTGGATGGAGCTGGGGGTTGAAGTCAGGCTCTGTTTTGGGAGGGCTCTGAGTGGGGAGAAATCAGCTCCTCCAGGCAAAGGTCGTGTCTGAGGTGTGAAAAATGCTCTGCCCAGGGCAGAAAGGTCCCGAAGGTTTCAAATAAAAGGGATTTAAGGTTTAAAGCTGAAGAGGATAGGACAGAAGTCCTGCTGTCCCGAGGGATGCTGGAGCCAGGTGCTGGGAGGAGGAAGAGGAAATAACTCAGCCACTTTGTACCCTTATTGTTAATATGATTAGCGTTTAATTAATTATTTGTAGTGTTTAATTCATTATTAATAGTGTTTAATTCACTATTATTAGTGTTCATTTCATTATTGGTAGTGTTTAACCCATTATTTTTGTGTTTAATTCACTGAAAGCTTCCCCCAAGTGTTCCCGTTCACCTGTTGGAGTGTTGGTCTCTTGAGATGTGTCCACAGCAGCTAATTAACAGCAATTAGTGCTGAGGGTCTGTTTGCTCTGGCAGGAGGAGGTGCATCCCTCCCGTGGGGTGGATCTGTCACCCCGGATCCTATCCTCTGGAATGGCTCTGGTGCTCCTTCCCCCCATCCCCTGCAGCATTCCCACATCCCTCCTGCCCCGGGACTTTCCAAGGCCCCCCCCAGCACACACAGAAATCTCCCCGGAACAATTCCAGATCTGTTAACAAAAGGAGACAAAGAAAAACCCCTCTGAAAAGTGGGAATGGGAATAACTCTTGTGGAAAACAGTGGGAAGGCGAGTTGCCCGGGCAGAGCAGTGAGCGTGGGATGCTCAGGCATGTAAATACCTGCTTAAGCATGGAAATAAATCCCGTTTGGAATGGCCACTGGCCGGGGGGAGCACTGAGAGCTGCAGATCGCTGCCAGCTGCCAGCCTGGGCTGCCTGTCCCGCACAGCCAGAGAAATCCCGGGTGTTGTTCAGCCCTCCAGGCCCCCAGAGCGACAGAAAGGAGGAGAAGCAGGAGCTGAAAGCCCAGGAGGAGCTGGGGAAGCCAGAGGAATTGTGCAAAACCCGTGTGGGAGTTTACAGACTCCATAAACCCGAGCGAGTTCAGCCTCTGGATTAGATTTAATTTGTTTGCAGAAGTTCTGGGATGTTTCTCCCGTCGCTCCAGGGCTGTGTCTGCACTTCCCTGGCTGTGGCCGGGTACGGGGCTGACATTCCCAGCTCTGACAGGCTGTGGAAAAGCCCCGGACCTGAGGGAAGGACATTCCCCATCCCTCGGTGCTGCTCCTGACAGGCTCCTCTTTGCACCTCATCAGCACCTGACATCGACCCCGGCGTTCCCCAGGAATTTCCCACCCTGGGTTGGCTGCAGGATTCACTGGGAAGCCTCCAAGCTTCTCTGGGAATTCTATTCCAGCCCCTCCTCACCCTCAGAGAAGGGAGGAAATAAGGGCTGGAATGGCAGAGTAGGATTTAATCCCACAAAATTGAGGTTAAGCATTAGGAATAGCTTTTCCCCCCCTCAACACTTCCACATGTCAGTGCAGGAACATCCTGGTGACAAATTGTTAAAGGCTTGTCTGTGCTCCAGCTACTGATGCCAACCCTCCTGTAATTGTTTCACTTCTGGTTTATGGTGGAATTTCAGGAATAGCCCAACAATGAGCTGGGCTGGCACAGAAATCATTCCAATTCCTGGCTTCAGCCTCTCTGATCGATAACAACCAGAAAACAAAATACTGCTCATACCTTTGGGGCTTCGAGTTGGTCAGTTCTGCTGGGGCTGGGATGTTGTGGATTCCATAAAAGTTGGATGTTTTGGGGAGGGGATGGTTGTTGTCCACCAGTGGAAAAGGAAAAATCAAAGGGAAAGGCTTTTCCCTTCCTTACTGTGGCATGAAGGGTATTTATTCTGTTTGGGGACTGCAGGGCCAACACAAAGGCACCCTCTTGGTGCTTATCAAACAATAACTGCTCCAAAATAACAAAATATTGCTGTCCTCAGATTGGATTTAAAGCCCAGTGTTTGTTGGATCGTTCCTTGAAGCTGCTCCAAAAGCCTCAGGATGGAAAACCTGCTGTGGAGCAGAGCTTGGGATGCTCTGGGATGCAGTGTGTGTTTTCCAGAGATGAGGTTGTTTATAAAAATCCTTCATCTGCTTTCCTAAGAGCAGAGGGAGCCTCCAGCAGCAGGGTTTGGTGCTCTGAGGTTCTGCCCTGGGTGGTAGCAGAGAGGGATGGAAAGCTCAGGCTCTGCATGAGCTGGAAGAGCTGAGGAGAAGCAGCCCCATTTCCAGAGCAGGCAGGTTTGGTTTTTTGTCAGCTTTTTGATTCAGCCTGCTGTTACCTCAGCCTTGCAGCCAGAAGGTGCTTAGGGGGAAAATCTGCCCGGAGGAGGAGGTGTGAGTGTGGAAACCAACCCTCAGCCTTGTGCTCCTGTACCCAGCTCAGCCTTCTCCATTTCCTTCCTTCCCCCTTCTCCAAACACAGGCTCAGCTCACTCCCATTTTCCATGGCAGCATTCAGCTCCACGTGCAGAGGGAAGGGATTGTTTCCTGCTTTTCCCTGGGGTCATTGTCTCCCTATGGCTGTGAAGAATTCCAAGCTGGCTCCCAGGCAGCCTCACCTCCAGCAGGAACAGTGCCAGGGAAGTGCCAAAGCAGCCTGATATCCTATCGTGCCCTGGGCTGGAAAATACAGATAAATAAATAAATTCCCTACACCTTGTCCCTGCAGGGAATGATCCCTGTCCCCTGGCCCTGCCCAGACCCCACTCTGGAACAAAGGGACTTTTCTTCCCCCAGGCAGAGGTGATGCAGGAGCTGTGCCAGGTGTGGCCTTTCCCTGGATAGGTGGGATCCAGGAGCTGATTCCCAGAGTCTCGCTCTGCTCTCTTTTATTCCTGCCTCCTTCAGGGAGCAGCTGCTTTCCCAAGGATTTTCTAATGGGATGGACTGAGGGATGGCTTTGTGTCAGTAACTGCACATTGGGCTGGAGGAATGGCTTTTTGGGAAACTCACAGGGAAAAAAAAAAAGGATGAAATTAGGAAAAAAAAGAAATTCTTCCCTGTGAGAGTGGGGAGGGGATGGAATAGAATTCCCAGAGAAGCTGTGGCTGCCCCTGGGTCCCTGGAAGTGTCCAAGGCCAGGTTGGATGGGCTTGGAGCACCCTGGGATGGTGAAGGTGTCACTCCATGGCAGGGGTGGCACTGGATGGGTTTTAGGGTCCCTTTCAATCCAAACCATTCCATGATTCCATGTGGTTATTGGGGATAACAGAATGGACCTTCCTTGGGCAGCAGGATGGTAACAAGTGATGGTGAGCTGGAATTACATCAGATAACAAAGGCTGGCATTAACTGTGGCCTCCTTTCTGTGGGATTATTCCTGACAGCTCCAACTCCCCCAAATGCTGAGGGTGCTTGACTACAGCAGTGCAAAGAGCAGTGTGGGTATGGGCTGGGAATGCCCAGCGTGGTGGAATTCCACGGTGGAATTCCTGTGTTACACCCAGGGTGGCTCAGCTGGGACACAAAAACAGCCCCTCACTCCATAAGAGGGGAAATGGAGCCTGCCCTGCCCCTCTGGCAGCCACTGCCTCCGACCTGAAACCACTCAGGGCTCCCAACCACGTGGAATAACAACCCTGGGCTGCTGTGCCAAGTTTCCAGCTGTTCCCACATGTGCATCTCGTCCTGACCTCCTCCTGTGCCCGTGCCAGCCCCGAGATTCCATAAAACACCACACTAATCCCCAGTCCTTTTTCATTAAATGACCAATTAAAGCTCAAGGAAAAGCCTCCTTATTATTATTATTTCAGTTGGGAACACGTTCCCTGTAGCACCAGGAGGTTTCTGTGGGATTTTTTGGGATGATAACATTCCCTTGACTTTGTTATCAGCAGTTTGGTTGCTACTGTGGCTGCTTTGCTCCTCGCTGGGGCCTGACTTAGCAGAGCTTTGGGTTTCAGTTCTGTACAGTTATTAAATCCTCCTGGACACCAGTGAATGTGTTCAAGGTGAGAACACCGTGTTTATTCCCTGGAAAAGTGTCGGAGTGGAGAGGTCAGGGAGTGCCAACAGCTGCAGGGAAGTCCCAGGGCAGTGCTGCTGGGGAGGTGGGAGGTGATGCTCAGCTCCTCACCTGTGGCTGGGAGAAGGAGCAAATCCCCTTCCCAAAATTTGGGGTGAGATTGGCATGGAAAGATGCGGGGAGGCTCCTGCCTGAGCTCTGCACGAGGCTGAAACCCATCAGGAATTCAAATTGGGGGGTTCTCAGCAAAACAGTGCCCAAAGTTCTTTGTTAGTCCCCTGTGCTGTACCTGAAATAGGATTTCTGGAGGTCCTGGGTGCTGGTGCCAGCTGTAGGGATCTGGCTGGAGAGCTGCCCTGGCATTCCCGTGGATCTGCACAGAGTGTCCCTGAACACAGAAAGGCTTTGGCTTCAGGGCTGTGCTCCTGTGGGACCCCTCAGCTCTGCTGGGCTGCCTGGGGCTGGCAATGGGGTTTGTGTGTCTCTGGGGCCCTGAGCTGCTTTCTGAGCTCAAAACTGTCCCAAGGGGACCGAGGGCAGGGGCTTCCAACCCTGGGGGCTGCAGGGCCCTGGGCAGGGTCACACAGAGCTGCTGCTCCCTGCAGTGCCTGTGCCTCCCCAGTTATCCCAGTATGGATGCACATCCCAGGCTCTGGGTGGCCAGGGGGGAGCTCTGGGCCCGGGGGAGGGCAGGAGCAGCTGTGGGAGTCCTGCTCCGTGTCTGGATGGAGGTGGAGCAGCCCAGGGATCCATCGGGGTTGGATCTTGGATGTGCAGCACCATCCGTGCAGGATCAGCCCCGGCTGCTTCCTGTGCTCTTGGCAGATCCAAACCCTAAAAGTGACCCCAAAACAGGCCTGCCCACCTCCCAGCAGCACGTGCATCTACCCTGGATTATCTTGTCTCTAATTAATCCCCCGGATGGTTCAGGCTGTGTTGCACACTCAGATCCCTCCATCCTGACCGTGCAGATCCAGCCCAAAGCCGGATCCCGTTGGATCCAGAGGAACCCCTTGGAGTGACGCTTCCCTGGGTGCAGCCCAGATCTCCTGGACTCTTTTTCCCCCCTCCCTTTTCCACGGTATCGCTTTCCAGAGTAATGAGTTAAGCAGGGTCGTTAGCGCAGCCCGGGCTCCGTGCGGGAAGGGGGGTGGGAGCCGCACCGCCTGGAAATTTCTCACCGCAGACTTCACCGGGGCCAGACATGTTGTAAATTTTACAAGAAAAACACTTTACAGACCAGGAGTCCAACTCTGGTGTGCACGGAGCTGCTAATTAACAATTTGGAGACCACGGGAGCCGATCCCACCTTCCTGGAGCCTCCCGGTTCTCAGTCAGCCTTGGAGGGGTCGGGGGCCTCCACCGAGCTCCAGGATTTTGGGGATTCCTGTTCCCATTCTCCTGCTGCTCCCCAGCTTTCACACGGGAACTCCCAAATGTCCCAGGCTCTCCTGGAAATGATGTTTAACCTCACCCAGAGCTCTGGGATGTCCAGGGATGCCGAAGGTGTCACTTGTGATGTTTCATCCCTGCTGTGGCACCTTTGGGGAGATCCTCTCTCCCATCCAGGGATTCCCAGGGTGGCAACTCCCAAATCCCAGCATCCCGGAGCTGTTGAGGGGCAGGGAGACAGGGAGTGAGTGACCCATGGGGACACACAGGCAGGGCAGGGCTGGGGACAGTGCCGGCTCTCCCTGGGAGGTGGCTGAGGTTTGTGGGGCACATCCCAGTGCTGCTCCCAGGGCTCACCGTGCCTCCCTGCCCAGGCTGTTGGGTCAGCACCGAGGTGGCCTCTGTCCCCTGTCCCCCCTGGAGATCCCTCTGTGCCAGGAGGTGGCACCAGGGGAGGGCGGAGGGAGCATCCCTGTCCCCAGCACCCACCCCTGATGGATGAGAGCAGATGGAAGGAGCAGGAGGGGGAGAATCATCGTTCTGCAAAGCTTTTTGGCTGAAATAACTGCGGTTTTCCTCTAAATCGTGATGAGCTGGGGTCAGAAACCCTGCGAGGTAGAGCTGCCCTGGACGGGCCTTGGCGTTTTCCATGGTTTCTCTCCCGTTTCCCTTGGCGACGGGAATAACAAAGCGGGCCAGGAGCGGAGCAGCTTCGCCTCGGGGCCGTGTTTTGCTGGGAGCCCTGCAGGTAACAGCTCCCGGCTTTCCCTTTCCCACAGTGTCCCCTACTGCTGGCACTCAAAAATCCACCGAGGAGCTGCTGGGAAAAGCAGGGAAAGGAGAAATCTCGGCCAAGCCCGAGGCACAGAGAGTCACCAAAATGTTTTTAGGGAGGCTGAGCAAGAGCAAAGAGCAGGATTCCTGCAGGGAGGGAAATCACAGGATCGGGGAGTAACTCGAGCTGGGAGGGATCCATAAGGATCATCCAGTCCGAATTTAGGATTGCCTAAATTCAGGGTCAAGCTCTGCCACTACTCTGCTCTACAAGTAGTTCCATGAGGAAGGAATTTAAAGGGGATGGAGCACACAGCAGGAAATAGAGGAGACAGGAACTGGGAACAGAGAAGCCACTTTCTTCTGTTTTCCTTTGGATAACACAAGGGAACCAACCCAAACCCTTTTCCCAGGGGAAAGCAATCTGGATTAAAAGGATGGATGGGTTATCCACAGAAATTGTGCTGTTATGGTTCCCATGGGGGGTTTGCTGGTAAAAAAAATGTTTTAAATCAAGAATCTGGGGGCAGAACTGGCAGATGAGATGAGACAAACCCAGGGCAGCTCTCCCTGCTCCGTGAGGGTGCCACTCTCTGTCTGGACCTCAGGGATCCTGTGGGACATGTGCTGAAACACTGGGAAATTCACCATTTCCCACCCAAATCTGCCCCCAAGGACAGAAATCCTGACTGCCAGTAACACTCCAGCAGTTCCTAACATTTCCATTCCTTCTCCCTTCCCCAAGACCTACGAGCAGAACGAATGGATCATCCACCTGGCTGGGAAGCTGCTGGCCCAGGAGGAGGAGACCTTGTCCCTGCTGGCCACAAACCCCTTTGCAGGCAGGGACCCTCCAAGGTAAGGCTGGATTATCCCAAGGAGCTGGAATCTCACCTCGTTCCCACCCTGGGAGGTTCCTGTTGGGGTTTGTGTCTGATGGGATTTAGGGTGGGTTTGAGGGACACTCTGCTGGTTTTGTATTGGTCGAAGAAAGCTGTGGAAAAAAAGCAATTAGTGACTGGCTTTGGACATTTCAGTTTCCACAGCAGACCAAAAGAGACTTCTCTGTCTAAATGAACTGATGAAAAACTGTTTTATAGATGGTAAACTGACCAAAGGCTCCAAAGTCTGTCTCTATACATTGTCTGTGAGAAGGGAAAGGAAACTTCTGGGAGGGGGCAAGTGTTTTGAAGGTTTTATTCTGATTCTTATTAATTGCTTTTCTTTCTTGTAGTTTGGTTAATAAGCCTGTCTTTACACCCTTTTAAGTGTGAGCCTGTTTTGCTTTTCTCCTGATCCTATCTCACAGCAGAAAAAGAGTAAATTATTCTAAAAGGCATTCAAACCACTCCAAATAATTCAGGAAACAGAAATTGGTGAACCTGAAGCCCCAAAGAGCTGCCAGCACCTTGATTCCCCCCTGGAGAAGCCCCAGGGACCCTTGGGATGAGCCCATTCCCAGCAGATCCATGGAGGGCTGGGTGCTGCTGCTCCTGGCCAGGAATGTCCCTGCTGCTGTGGTTTCCTGCCCCTCAGCTTTGGGGTTTTGGCCACGTTCTCTTTGGGAGCTCAGCTCAAACCCCACCACTTCCATCAACCTCCTGGGGTGTTTCAAAGACAAAACAGCCCTGCAGGAATTGCTGAGTTTGTGGACGCTCCTCTTGGAATTGTTTGTGTTTTCAAGGAAGAGACAAAGCCAACATCAGCCAGGGAAAGGCACAGAGGAAAACTCCGAGGTTTTACACAAAAGGAATTCTGTCCCCAAAGCGTCTGTTTTGTTGATGGAGTTATTTTTAGCTGAGAAAACATTTTTTTGGGGGCATTTTGGATCAACTCAAGCCATGTTATGCTCCTGCTAATGTTTTCCATTTGAGGCTCTGAGGATGCACTGCAAACAGGGATGCAGGTCCAGAGCTCTGTGTGGGATGAAATTCCCCTGGGATCCCGCTGATCTTTTCCAGCTTTAGGGCACTGCATCCCCCAAACCTTCTGAGGAGAGACCCCTCCTCCAGCTGAGGCACAGCAAACTTCCCACTTGTATCAAAATGTTTCCTCTGAGGTGCTTGGCAAACCCCGAGGTGGTAAAAATCCCAAAATCCTGCAATGGTTTGGGTTGGGAAGGATCTTAAAGCCCATCCAGTTCCAACCCCAACACCTCCCACTGTCCCAGGCTGCTCCAACCTGGCCTTGGGCATTCCAGGGATCCAGGAGCAGCCCCAGCTTCTCTGGGAATCTGTGCCAGGGCCTCTCCACCCTACCAGCCAGGAATTCCTTCCCAATATCCCAAAATCCTGCCCTCTGTGGCTTGGTGCTCTTGGCAGGAGGGGGAAGTGGATGATTTTTAACCTCACAAACCATCCCTTCCCCTGCAATTCCATGATCCTGGACTTCTATCCAGGTTGAGGGGAAAGTTTAGGGATCCCTTCATTCCCACCACAGTAGCTGGGTGGAAAAAACTCCTCATTTTCCTACCATTATCCCCCTCCCCTCCCTCCACTCCAAAGGGAATTTTGCAACTTAATTATTTTCATTCCCTGCTAGACTAAATAATTAGGGGAAGGGGCTGTTTTCCATAAGAGCCTCGTGCTCCATCCTCCACGGAGTTTGTTCTGTTAATGGAAACTCTACACCTCCAATAGCCAAGGGACTTTCAGAATGAGTTAATGCCTTCAAAATGAAATTTTGGAGACCAAAGTTTGGAGGGGTTCTTTACAACTCAAGAAATTATAGTATTTTTTTTGTATTTTTTTTCAACTGTGATAAACTTCAAATGAGAAACAGGTGACTGATTAAAAATGAGGGCATTGTTGAGGGCCCAGCCTGGCTGAGTGGGAAGCTTGGACCTCGAGGCTGGGGATGTTTGGGGGAATGTGAATTTCCCAAATATTCTGGGGTAGTGGATAGTTCATAAAGGCCCAGCCCTCATAAATCCAAAAGGGAGGGCTTGGGCTGAGAAATTAAGAAGTGTTGAACATGACATTGAAAAGGCTGCGACAATCAGAGGAAACAAAAATCAGATTTAGCCCACAGGAGGGGAAAAAAAAAAAAACAACAAACCAGGTTTTTGGGTCTGACTGGTGTCTCTGATATTAAATCATGGTCACTTCAGCATTTTTATTCCAATTCAAGCAGCACTTTGTTGGCAAAGTGTGAAGAGCTGGATTTGTAGTGGTGGTGTTTGTGAGGGAGCTGCTGCTTCCCTCTGGATGCTTTGGAACACAGGGCAAGGTGGCATTTGGGGCTCTTTTTTGTGGGATTTGCTTTGATTTCCCATTTCAAAGTGGCTGGACTTTGTTCCTGGGCTGGGATGTGTGGAGCCAGCCCAAGCCATGGGAAGAGCTTGGTCACATTTGCACTTTGTGGGAGCCAATTTGGGGCTTGGAGCCTCCCCAGAGGGATGGAGGTGACTCTGGAGCAGTCCTGAGGGCAGGCAGGGAGTGGGAATTCCTGCAAAATCCAGGCATCACTGGGATTAGGTGGAAATTAACCTCTCAGATATGAGCAGAATTAAATGCCATGGTCCTGAAGGGAAGTTTAAGCGTTTTTCTTTGGGGAAAAACAGCCTCAGTATTTCAGGGAAGGCAGAGCTCGTCCCAAACTGGCAGGATTTCTCCCAGGCTGGGAAATCTGGTGGCCAGGGCATCTCTCTCTTCCTTGGTAAGGTAAATTCCAGCCTGGGATCCATCTGGAGCCAGGTGTTTTTTTCCCCCACAGTTTGCTCTGCCCTTGGTGTTGTCCCACCCTTTCTAACCCATCCAGAGAGGAAAAACCAGAGAGGGAAAACCACACTGTGCCACTGCCCAAGGGGATTTTTGAGGATCAGCTGCCTGTGGGATGCTCCAGCCCTGTGGGACCAGACCTTGCAGGAGCCTCACAATCAGCAGCACTAAAAAACAACCCCCAAAATGCCCAAAATTTAGGCCAAGATGAATTCATTGAAACTCCCTCCTACCAACAGGGCAAGAACAGCCATACTGGAGCAATGTTACCCTGAGGAATTCTGGACTTCCCACCACCTGATTTACAATAGAACAGGGAACCTCAAGATAAAAAATCCAAAAAAATCCCAAAAAAAGACACCCCATGTTTTGCTTTCTTTCCTTCATCCCTCTCCCACCCCTCCTTGCCTTGTCAGGACATTAATTCTAACAGAAACCACCACTGGGTTGTTGGTTTTTTGTTGTTTTTTTTTTTTTTTCCCTGGAACCCCTCAGCTGTTGCAGGGAGACAGCTGCACCCTCTGGAACTAATTACAGCTGTCTGGGAGATTTAGGCCTCCATCCCAACAACTCCAATATTGCTGCTAATTTTTAACACATCCAGTTGGGAGATGTCAGGAGGGGCTGATATACGAGTGGGGCAGCTGCTGCTGGGCATCTGCTGAGGGGAAAAACATTGGTTTAAAAAATAATGCTGAGTATTTTTAGCCTTTTCTGGCCTCCCCACCCCGAGGCCAGGGCAGTGGGGATGTCCCCAAGAGGGTGGTGGCAGGAGGGTCCTCGGGGTGGCTCAGTCTCCCATCGGTGCCATCGCCCTGCTGGAAAAGCTGTTGGGTCAGGAGTTGCCCAAGGGACGTTTTTGTGCCTTTTTCCTCAGAGCAGAGAGGGTTTTCCATCTCCTGGAAGAGTCCTTGGAGTGCCATCCAATCCCATGGGCAGGGACATCCTCCACTGGGTCCCATCCGAGCTGGACTTGGACACTTCCAGGATGGAGCAGCCCCAGCTTCTCTGGGAATCTGTGCCAGGGTCTCCCCACCCTCCCAGGGAGGAATTCCTTCCCAATATCCCATCAAAATGCTTCAGTTTAGAACCATTTTGGGGTGGGAGCTGGTGCCAGGTGCTTCCCAGGGAGCCAGGAGTTGCTGCCAGCTTGTGTGTGTTCAGTAAATCCTGGGAAGCTGCTGTGGCTGGGATCACCCTTCCCAACCTTCCCACGGCTCCTCTGCCCCACACATCATCCTCATCCTCCTCTGAGCTCCTGGGACATCCTGGTGAGCTCAGGCAGCTCCTTCCTGAGCCTCCTGGAGCTGTTGCTGTTTCACCAGAGCAGAGCTGCAACCATCAGAGGAGGAATGTTTGGGGGAATGTGGATTTCCCAAATATTCTGGGGTAGTGGATAGTTCATAAAGGCCCAGCCCTCATAAATCCAAAAGGGAGGGCTTGGGCTGAGAAATTAAGAAGTGTTGAACATGACATTGAAAAGGCTGCAACAATCAGAGGAAACAAAAATCAGATTTAGCCCACAGGAGGGGAAAAAAAATAACAAACCAGGTTTTTGGGTCTGACTGGTGTCTCTGATATTAAATCATGGTCACTTCAGCATTTTTATTCCAATTCAAGCAGCACTTTGTTGGCAAAGTGTGAAGAGCTGGATTTGTAGTGGTGGTGTTTGTGAGGGAGCTGGTGCTTCCCTCTGGATGCTTTGGAACACAGGGCAAGGTGGCATTTGGGGCTCTTTTTTGTGGGATTTGCTTTGATTTCCCATTTCAAAGTGGTTGGACTTTGTTCCTGGGCTGGGATGTGTGGAGCCAGCCCAAGCCATGGGAAGAGCTTGGTCACATTTGCACTTTGTGGGAGCCAATTTGGAGCCTCCCCAGAGGGATGGAGGTGACTCAGGAATCAGGTAAATCAGAAAATCTCCTGCAAACTCTGTCTCCTGCATCAGAGAGGCTCCCAGACCTGTGGATCCCTTCCAGCTGCCAGGAGATCTTTGTGGAAACCCCAAAACTGCACAAGGATGGGCTTGGGGTGGCAGTTTGTAGCACTTCCCTCCCTGAATCCAAGAAGAGGGAACAGGACCAGCACTGAAGGAGCTGGAAAACCCCATAATTCCAGGATTGAGGCACCCAGGCAGGTTATAAACACTGGCAGAGCTTGTAAACTCTGTGAGCCCTGAAATGAGGGGCTCCAGTGGGTATTAAACACTGCAGCTTTTACATCCTGAGCCTGGCAAGGAAATATTCCCTCCTGGCTTCCAGGTTTTCCACTTTCTCACATTTATTTTGGGAATATATGGAGATGGGTCCAGCTTGGGAGCTGCTCTGCAGCCACTCAGTGAAAGGAAAAGCCCAAAGCATCAGAGTGGCAGGTGGAGGGATGCCTGGAGCAGGAGACTGCCATGAAATCAGTATTTTTGGGAGGAGGATCTGGGATTGGAGGTGGATATGTTTTGGGAATTCCAGAAAGCAGTGGGGCAGCACAGCTTGGAAGACCCCAATCATCCTGGAGTGGCTGCCTGGACCTTCAGGGATGTGGCTGTTCAGTGACACTCCAGTTATTGACAGGAATTCTGTGCTCCTGCAAAGGAAACCCTGCAGGAATAACACTTCAGGCCCTGTTTGGCTTTTCCCAGCCTCAGGAAGCAGGGGAAAGAGGGAGTGCAGGACTGGCCCAGGCTGGAATGAAGGCAGCAGCTGCAGGGCAGTGTTTGTGGGGGTGAGATGCAGCTTTGTGCTCCCCAAATTCCACTCAGGGCCCCTTTTCCCATTTATCTCCCTCCATCCTCAGAGGAGGGGGAAAAATGGAGGTCATTGAATCATGGAATGGTTTGGGATGGAAGGGACCTTAAAGCCCATTCAGTGCCACCCTTGCCATGCCAGGGACACCTCCCACTGTCCCAGGCTGCTCCATGCCCTGTCCAGCCTGGCCTGGGACAATCCCAGGGATCCAGGGGCAGCCACAGCTGCTCTGGAAAACATGATGGGTGTGATGAACACAGAATCCCAGGATGCTGAGGCTGGAAAAGGCCTTTAAGTGCAGCAAGTCCCCACCTTGTCCCCAGCCCAGAGCAGTGAGTGCCACATCCAGGCCTTCCTCGGGCACCTCCAGGGACAGCCACTCCAACCCTCCCTGGACATCCCATATTCCCATAATTGTGTGGGAGAATCCTTCCTGTCGTGCTCTCCTGGGTGCCAGCAGGACTGAAGCAGGAAGCAGAGCTGTTGGGCTGTTCTGGCAGCCACCCTTGGACTGGGTGCAGCTTTCCCCCATCCCTTCACCCTGCCCTGCTCCCCAAAGCCCAGCGCCGGCGGCAAATCCACCGGAGCCTCCCGGAATGATTTTAGCAGCAGGAAGGGCCCTCCCGGCCGCTCCAGGGAATCCCACAGCTGCCGTGCCCCGCTCAGTAGCGGGGTCTGTATTTTCCTAGTGGAGCAGAGCAGGTTTAAATGAGCACTGACACGACTTTGACAGTTTTATTTTGTGGGTATTTTATGGACCCGCCCGGCGATGCTCCCGGCGCGGGCGCCGCTCCGGCCCTTGTCAGCATGTCCTACATCAAGGGGGACAAACCCCCGGATCCAGCGGCATGGGCAGCTCCCTGAGTGTTTCCTGACACTGATGAATGTTTCTTTCTGCACTGCTTTCAAACCTCCTTTGCTGTCAGCTCCCGGAGCAGCCAGAAAACAGATGCGCTGGGAGCCGTGCTAACGGAGCGGCCGCCGGCTGGGGTGGGGGGTGCCGGGGGATCCCTGCTCCCAAATATTCCAAACATCCCATACTCCAGGATGGCTCTGAGAAAGGGGAAAACCTTGTTATTCCTGCTTTTGTTGTTATTATTTTTTTCATATTTAGCTGTGGAAAGGTGTGGGGAGGGCTCAAGCAGGGGGTGTTAAAGCTCCTCTGCTGGTGCATTGTTCCTGAGGCATGGCTGGGTGCCAGAATTCCTAAATGGCATCAAGGGGAGGCTGGGGGCTTCCCAAAGCCTTCCCAGGGTCACTGCTGCTGGCTGAGGGCATCCCAATGATGGATGGATGGAGGGAGGGATGATAGAGGGAGGGATGGATGATGGATGGATGAGGGATGGATGGATGGATTGAAGGATGGAGGGATAATGGAGGGAGGGATGGATGATGGGTGGATGAGGGATGGATGATGGATGGATGGATGGATGGATGGATGGATGGATGGATGGATGGATGGATGGATGGATGGATGGATGGAGTGAGTACTGGGACATGGAGCCACCCTGAGCACCCTCAAGCCAATTCCTCCATCCAGAAAAGCTCCGAAACACCAATCCCAAGGGAATAAAAACATGGCCCAAGGCTCTTCCCAGAAATACCAAGCCCTGAACTCCCATTTTTCTCTCCCACAGGTGGATCCGGGGGGAACACTTCAGGTACAAGTTCAGCCAGCCCAGGGGGAAGCACGCCAGCGATGGGAAGTGGTGGATCCGGAAAAGGATCGGCCCCTATTTCCCCCCCGTCAACCTGCAGGGCCTGAGGAAGTTCTTTGAGGACAGGAATTGGCCTCATCCCCTGAAGGACTGAGGGAACAGGATGGCCAGGACAAGAGGGACCAGCTGGGAGGAGGGAGAACAGGCAGCTCCCTCCAAACACCTCCTGCCTCTCTGGTTTTTATCCATATCCTTGTTCACGTCTGTTTTCCAGAAGATTCCCAGCCAATCTGCCCACTTGCCTTGTGAGCTGCTTTTTCCCAGTGATTGATTTCTTTTTCCAGGCTGCTCCATTTGGGAATTCCTCTGGAACTGGGAAAAAAGGCAAGCAAATAACCACGACTGGTTTTGGGGGAGGTGTTGGTGGTGCCAAAAGCAGCTGAATGTGGGTTTGAAACAAAAACAGGGCAAAACAATCCTGGAGGGATCTCTGGGGGTTGTATGGGCTGTGGATGCAGGCACAGGAATGCCCTTTTCCATGGTTTTTCCCACCTTTTTTGACCACATGTACCAAATGGGCACCACTGGGAGCGTGTTCCTGGAAAGGGATTAAAGCAAACAATTCTTGAATAACCAGCAGGAGCTTCAATGGGTTTTTTATTTTTCCTGGAAATGCTAAAAAAGGAGAAAAAAGGAGCCCCAGTGCCTGCCCTGATGTGGCTCACCAGGGACAAGGCAGCTCCCGTGGGAATGGGGTGGCAGGTGAGGAATGAGGTGAGTCCTGGGCTTTATTTGTGTTTTGGGGAGAATCCGGTGTTGTGTCCGAGTGTCTGATCCCCATCCCAGGAATCCAGGGCTGTGAGAGGGGAATTCTCCTTCCCCTTCTCCAGTGGGTTCCAGGGTGAATTTGCACAGTTCAAACCTCATGGTTTCAGTGGATTTTCCTTCCTTCCTTCTGCAGTGGATCCAGCCCTGGATGGGTGATGGGGGGCAGGTGGCACCCCCGGGCACCCCCCATGGAATGGGCACCAGCACTGGCCTCCCCCCTCCCCAGTTTAATGAATTTCTTTTGCTTTCCAACCTCTGGGTCAGGGATAATAGATCCCAGACAAGCATTCCCATTCCTGTTTGCCGCTTGTTAAGCTGTTTGTTTTTTTTTTTTCTCCCCTTTTTTATTTCAATCCAAGCTCCCCGCTCTGCTCCGGAGCAGTGCCTGGAAGATAAAACCCATCCAAAGGGGCAGGAGGGGATTCCATTGGAAACCTTTCCCTGGGACAGGAATTTAAAAAAGAAAAGGAACAATTATTCCAAGGTGGGGGGAAATCAGAACCACGTTATGTTATCTGTTCACTGGGTTTTGCAGAGAGTTTTTATCCCAGAGTTCAGCACTGGAAGGAAAACTCTGCAGCATTCCCAAGTCAGCACCAGGAATCCATGGGGAGGAAAGCTCCATCTGGGAGCTGCTCCTGCCAGCTCTGGTGTCTCACCACCTTTTCCAGAAGTTCTGGAGTGCAGGGTTTGGGCCCCTCCATGGACTGAGCCCTTCCCTGGGCTGTGCTCTCCCAGCTTATCCCAATCCAGAGCCTGACCTCATCCCACTCCCTCCTCCTGGTTCTCTGTGAGGTCCAAGGAAGTTCCAGAGCTGAGTCAGGCAGGACACAGCAGGGAAACACCCCATGTCCATTCTGAGCAGCTCCAGCTCCACCATAGCTGGAGACATTCCAGGGGCATTCCTGGATCAAAACAAATCCATTTTATTTTATTTCCTTTTCCTACATGGAAGTTATTGATCCTTGGGCTACCCAAGGATTTACACTTGGTAAAACCGAGGTCGATGAGATTTTTTTCCCCCTTTTTCCCAAGATTCCAACCTTTTGGAAGCACCAGGTCCCCTCCCCAGCCCAGCTGGGTTTGCATTTCTGCCCATTGGCCGCCGGCTGCGCCGAGGTCGGATCCAGCTCATCCCAGATGCTCTTCCCCCCCAAAAAAAATGAATTCTCCTAGTTTTTATTTTAATCCCGTGTCTAACTCTGTTCCTGGAGGGAGCAGAAAGTGAATGTGAATGGCCAGAGGGGTTTTAGCTCATCCCTTGGATGTAGGGAGTGAGGAAATGATCCGTGCTTGTGTAATCTGGGAAAATTCAGCAGTGTCAGAGGCTGGATTGGGCCATCCAGGCATTCCCAGAGGGGCTGGAAAGGACCTGAAATCTCATCCCATCCCACCCCAGCCACGGGCAGGGACATTGAATCATGGAATCATGGAATGGTTTGGGATGG
Organism: Aegithalos caudatus; assembly: GCA_013389925.1. Taxonomy (NCBI): domain Eukaryota; kingdom Metazoa; phylum Chordata; class Aves; order Passeriformes; family Aegithalidae; genus Aegithalos; species Aegithalos caudatus. Next base: position 611,121 of record WEIU01019152.1, read on the forward strand.
AAGGGACCTTAAAGATCATCCAGTGCCACCCCAGCTATGGCAGGGACATCTCCCACTGTCCCAAGCTGCTCCAAGCCCTGCCCAGCCTGGCCTTGGGCACTGCCAGGGATCCAGGGGCAGCCACAGCTCTGGGAATCTGTGCCAGGGCCTCCCTGGATCCACCCAGGTTCCATTTTCAAACATTCCTTTACAAATGGGTTTGCTTTGTGTTTTGGGAATGTGGCCCCCGTGGAGGGCTCAGGGGTGAGGAGCTGCTGGAGATGAGTTTGTGTCCATGCAGGAATCACCAGGAATTATCCCCACCACCACCAACACTGCACCAACACAGAGAATTCCTTATTCCTGGATCTTGTATAAATCAGAGTCATTGATTCTAAAGCAGCCAAACTCCAGGCTGGGAATTCCCATAGGAAATACCTGCAGCCATATCCATTCCCTGCTCCCAGCTGCCTGGAAAAGCTGGCTTTGCTTTAACACATATGAAAGGAAAAAGCTTTTTTAAATTTTTTTTTCCTTCCTGGTAGATTAAGTTTGGCCAAACAATTCCGTGTGAACTGCTGGGCAGGAGGCACAAACCTGTAGGCAAAATTATCCAGCTGCTCCAAGTTTAGAGCAGCATGGGATGAATTTCAGGATCGTATATTAGTTTCCATTTAATCTGATTATTCCAGGCTGGAGTTCCTGGAGGGTCTTCAGGTTATTGTCAGTCAAAAGAATCTTTAAAAGCTTCCATTTGCACTCAACTTTTCTCATTCCAAGTCTATTTTCATTGTGGATCGATTTTGATTTTAATGAAAAAATGATTCTCCCAACTCCCTGCTTTTATTCACACCCCCTCCCCCCCCCCCCCCNATTCCCCCCCCCCCCCCCCCCCCCAGTTGGGGTTAAAATTGAAGCCACAGCGGGGTCTTGCCACTCAAAATCCCATTTTCCAGCTTTCCTGAGGGTGTTGCTTGGTTGAAGGAGCTTGGGCAGACAAGAAGGGGTGGATAATTTGGGAAGGCACCTTCTGTGCCCTGCCTGGGGCACCTTCTCATCCCCAGCCCCTTCCTGACTGGGAAAACTCCTCAGTGCCTGGAATCCAGGGGCAATTCCAGCTCCAGGGACACTAATGCAGGACTCATTGATGCTCAGAGCTCCTTGCTGTGCTGTCACCTCATTTCTGTCAGCTCCTCTCAGCTTGCAGCCTTGGGAAGGTTGGGAATCCCAGCTCTTGTGCTGGGTTGTGGGGAGCACCTTTGCCAGGTGTGCCTGGTGCAGGAGCGGCAGCTTTGGGTGGCACTGGGGTGGCTTTGGGCTGGCACCTCCCTGGGGTGTCCCTGGAACCTCCCTGGGTGTCCCTGGAACCTCCCTGGGGTGTCCCTGGAACCTCCCTGGGTGTCCCTGGAACCTCCCTGGGGTGTCCATCCCACCTTCCTGGGGTGTCCTTGTGTGAGTTCTGGAATTGTCCCTGTGTGAGCTCTGGAATTGTCCCTGTGTGCACTCTGGAATTGTCCCTGTGTGCACTCTGGAATTGTCCCTGTGTGAGCTCTGGAATTGTCCCTGTGTGAGCTCTGGAATTGTCCCTGTGTGAGCTCTGGAATTGTCCCTGTGGCTGCCCCTGGATCCCTGGCAGTCCCAGGCCAGGCTGGAGCAGCCAGGGACAGTGGGAGGTGTTGGGGTTGGAACTGGAGGAGCTTTAAGTGCCCTTCCCACCCAAACCATTCCAGTAAGGTGGTGTTCAGGACAAACTCCTGTGCCATTTTTCCACTGATTTTGCCCCACTTTTCCACTGATTCTTTCACATTTTTCTATGGATCTTTCCCCAGTTTTCCACAGATTTTGCCCCATTTTCCCCACAGATTTTGCCCCATTTTTCCCACGGATTTTGCCCCATTTTCCCCATGGATTTTGCCATGCCCATCCCCACACTCCCCATTTCCCCAGCAGGGCTGGATCCTGCTCCCTCTGCAGTAGCAGCTCCGGGTAGGATTGCACAGGGCTGAGCTTTTCCCGGCGTGTGCCGGGTGCCGGGACAATTCCACTGCAATCACAGCACCTGCAAGTGGTTACTTACAATAATAAATAAGTGATAGATTATCAAATAAAGCCTTGGCTTCGGATGAGGTCATCCCTGCCCCGTGTCCTGCCTCTCCCAGGGGTTGGGAGCAGCTTTCCTGCTGCTCCCGGGCTAAATCCCTCTTGTATCAGGCAATAAAAAACTTGTCAGGATTAAAGAATCAATTAGGAATTAGCCAAAGGGGCAAAGCATAACCCAAACACGCTGATAAAATCCAGTAGGTGATTATGGGAACGGGTTTGGTTTCATTGGGCTTTGGAAAGGAATAATTGCTCCTTACAGAGCCTGGAACAACCCAGACTGGGGGCTTTTCCAGTTTTATGGAAGAGGAAATTGTGGTGTTCACTGATAAATGTGGGGACACACCACGGTTCAGGGCTGAAGGGGAAGTTTGGGGTCCTGGATTGGAGAAGCATCATTTTCCTAGTTGGAAAAAATGATCTTGGAAGTCTTTTCAAGGCTAGATTGGACAGGGCTTGGAGCAGCCTGGGATGGTGGGAGGTGTCCCTGTGGCAGGGAGTGGAAGGAGATGGGGTTCAAGGTTCCTCCCAACCCAAACCATGCTGGGATTCTGGGATATTCCACGACCAGGATGCAGCAGGATGGGCAGGGATGTGCCACAGCTCCAGCACTGCCTCTGGTCTTCCACAGGAAAACACAAGGAATAGAAGGCTGGGTTTAGCTGGGTAAAAACTCCTGGAAAAGCTGATTTTCCCAGCCGATGACGGCGGGGAGGGGACGGAGCACTCCCAGCATGGTGCGGGAGTTGGATTTCAAGGGAAAAGAGCCCGATCCCGGCTCGGGGGCTCCGTGCCACTAATCCCTGTTGATTCCCTGTCTGGCCCAGCCGCCCACGCTCCCGAAGCTTTTGTTCATTAAGGAGATCCAGGGAAAGATTCCCCGCGGCAGCGCGGCCGGAGCATCCCGGGAATGTCGCTGTGGCCTCATCCCAACCTCCCCCAGCACAGCTCCGTCCTCCCACAGCAGCTCCAGGCTCGGCCTGTGTGGGATCATTCCACGGGCTGAAATGAAATTTGGGCCATCCCTGCCACTTTCCCTGCTGCTTTCCCTGCCGCTCCGAGGGATTGCTGTGCCTTTGTGGCCATCCCGAGGGATTTCTGTGCCATTCCCTGGGATTGCTGTGCCTTTTTGCCCATCCCGAGGGATTTCTGTGCCATTCCCTGGGATTGCTGTGTCTTTATGCTCATCCCTGCCATTCCCAGGGATTTCTGTGCCATTCCCAGGGACTCCTGTGCCATCCCCCGGGACTCCCGTGCCTTTGTGCCCATCCCTGTCATTCCCAGGGACCCCTGTGCCATCCCCAGTGATTTCTGTTCTATCCCCAGGGACTCCGTGCCTTTGTGCCCATCCCTGCCACTCCCAGTGACTCCTATGCCATTCCCAGCGATTTCTGTGCCATCCCCAGGGACTCCTGTACCATCCCCAGTGACTCCTATGCCATTCCCAGCGATTTCTGTGCCATCCCCAGGGACTCCTGTACCATCCCCAGTGACTCCTATGCCATTCCCAGCGATTTCTGTGCCATCCCCAGGGACTCCTGTACCATCCCCAGTGACTCCTATGCCATTCCCAGCGATTTCTGTGCCATCCCCAGGGACTCCTGTACCATCCCCAGTGACTCCTATGCCATTCCCAGCGATTTCTGTGCCATCCCCAGGGACTCCTGTACCATCCCCAGTGACTCCTATGCCATTCCCAGCGATTTCTGTGCCATCCCCAGGGACTCCTGTACCATCCCCAGTGACTCCTATGCCATTCCCAGCGATTTCTGTGCCATCCCCAGGGACTCCTGTACCATCCCCAGTGACTCCTATGCCATTCCCAGCGATTTCTGTGCCATCCCCAGGGACTCCTGTACCATCCCCAGTGACTCCTATGCCATTCCCAGCGATTTCTGTGCCATCCCCAGGGACTCCTGTACCATCCCCAGTGACTCCTATGCCATTCCCAGCGATTTCTGTGCCATCCCCAGGGACTCCTGTACCATCCCCAGTGACTCCTATGCCATTCCCAGCGATTTCTGTGCCATCCCCAGGGACTCCTGTACCATCCCCAGTGACTCCTATGCCATTCCCAGCGATTTCTGTGCCATCCCCAGGGACTCCTGTACCATCCCCAGTGACTCCTGTGCCATTCCCAGGGACCCCTGTGCCCTCCCCCGGGACGCGGGTGCCTTTGTGCCGGTCCAGCTGCGCGGGGGGGCCGCAGCTGTGCCCATCGCTGCCATCTGCCCTCGGGAGCAGCTGCGGGCGCCTGGTACCGCGGCACCGCGGCTCATTCATCACCCGCAGCCCGGGCACCGCGGCTTGGCAGGGAAAGAGGAGCCACGGGAGGCAAATCCTCAAAGCCTGGGGTTGGATCCGCAGCGTCCGAGGAGGAGGAGGAGGAAGGGCGGGATGTGCCCCGGGGTCTGGTGAGGATGGAGCGCTCCCAAGGGGCTGCTGGAAGCAGGGAAATAAATGATCCAAGGGGAGGGAGCAGGGGGAGGCAGGAGCGGCCCTTCCCGAGGGTTGGGTGGTTAAATCAGCAGTGGGGTTTGTTGGGAAGGTGGCAGAGGAGCCTCTCTTGGTGTCCCTATGGAGAGAGGCCTTTCCCAGGCCAGAGGAGCTGGATGATCCCTGCGGATCCAGCCGAGGGAGCTCCATGATTCTGCAGTGCTGTGACCAAGGGCAGGGGACACCAAAGTGTGTGAGTGGAGCCCTTGGGGTGTTTTTGGGGTGCCCTGGTTACCCGAGATGCTGCCCAGGGCTCTGCCCCACCCTGTCCCAGCAGGGACACCAGCAGGGACACCTTTTTTGCGCTGACCTCTCTCTCCTGGCCCCCACAGCTGGGTGCTGTGGGGTTTTTATCTCCTTTTCTGTCAGAGCCGGGATTAAATGCTCGAGAGATGGATTTGGTGTTGGACTCAGATGTTTATGAATTCTTATCCATGTTACAGTCTCACAGGCTGTGAGTTCCAGCTAATAAAGTGAAAAATGGCTCTGTCTCTGTCTCTTTCCAAGACCTATTAAGCACAAATTGTCCAATTATGAAATAACACCTAAATTATTTTTACTTTTAACCCAATAACCAAACACCCCTGGCCCACAATGCAGATTTTTCTATCCAATTACAAAACACCACCCAAACCATGGAGAAGAAGGTGAAAAGAAGGACTCAGCCTAGGCCCTAAAACCTCCATCTTGCTTTATATCTATTACTGTATTCTAAACCCTTAAACTCCAAGTTTTCCACCCTGTGATATCCCACACTTCTACCCAAACTCCACACCCACAATCCCAGTGCTGTCACTCAATTTTGGGAGCCTTTTCCAGGGCCTCAGGTCACTGCAGAGTTTGCCTGGGGCTCAGTGCCTGTCAGCACAGAAAGCCTGGAATTCCCAGTGCCCAGGGTTCCAACAGGGATGGGAACCAGGCCAGAGGAACAGGAGGTGCCACCCCAACACCTGCAGCTCCCTGGGCACAGATGCCACACCGGGATGTCACAGGGGATGTGACAGGCAGGACAGGGTGACAGCGGGGCTGTAGGGGGGGGACAGGGAGGTGGGATGCCCCTGTTTGTCTTTCCTGTTTACTGGCGATTCTGGGAAGGGAACAATAAAGAATTCCTTGCCCGTGGCTTGGCGCAGGGCCGAGCCGCCGGCGGGGCTGATCCGAACCGGCCAAGTGTCAGGGCAAAAGGCCAGGAGGGAGCAGTCGGCAGCACAATCGCAAGATTAACACCTTGCTCGGTGGGCAGGGACCCTCGAGTGCGAGAAGATTGCCCCGCTCGGGCTCTGTAGGGCATCGCTCACAAATTACCGAATTAAGCAGCATCCCTGCACCTGTGTCCTCAGATATTCCCATTCATCCTGGAGAGGAGGCCAGCACTCGGCCGGGGCTGCGCAGCTGCGGCAGCATTATTCCCCCTCGCCGGATTTGCATATCAATGAGCCCCTGATTAATATTTAAAGAGCCAGCTGTCCGAGCCACCTAGGGAAGAAAAAAAGCTCTGTGCGGTTTTTATTGACTTTTTTTTTTTTTTTTTGCGGGGATAACACTCGCTGCCCTTTATGGAGCGCGCTTCATTTTTTAAAATTTTTTTTATCCCCTCTATTCTTTTAGTTGAAATTAAGGAGAAAAGAGAAAAAAAAAATAGAAAGTCAGGGGAAAAAATATGAAGGAGTTATCAGTGAAGGAGCTGTGAGGCTCTCAATGCTCCTCAGTCCTTTTGTGCACGGGCGCAGCTGCGGGCAGCGGGTTCGGAGGGGCAGGAGCACCCATGGGAACGAGCACGAGGAGGATGGGATGGGATGGGATGGGATGGGATGGGATGGGATGGGATGCATGCGATGGATTTCCAGCCGTGTTCCCGCGGGGATGCAGGGAGCGATGCTGCCGCTCACCCGGGGGAAGCGCGACACAAAATCCTGCCTCGAGGGGGCTGATCAATGGAAATGCCATCAAAAAAAACTCCACAGGAATTGGGGTTTTTTCCTTGCCTCCCGGCCCGGAGGTTTTGTTTCCAGACTTATAAGCTGTCATTTTAACAAACCATTCTCCTGCCCTTTTTTTTTTAACTTTTTTTTTCCCCCTCGAGCATTTGTCAATAATCCCCCGACAGCGGCAGCTTTGTTATCCCAACTAATTGGAGTCAAGTAGGGCTGCGAGAAAAGATCCTTCCCTCGCGAGCCCTGGGAAAAAATGCGAAAGGATTTTAATTTTCAATAAAATATGCAGATAAGGAGAAATTACCGGTGGGGAAGGGGGCTGGGGGCTGCTCGGATAATGACGCTGCTCAGACAGCGGGGGCTTAATGAGCGATCTCTGCGGGATGGGGGGCACGGAGCTGCCCCCACAGCTGCACTTTTTAGGGTCTGAGGGGTGTTTTTGGGGGGGTGCGGAGGTGAGGGAGTTGTTTACCCGAGCTGCAGCTGGGGGCGGTTGTTTCAGGTCACGCTTTGTTGTTTTCTACACGCAAATGTGGGGAAATTTGGGGCATCCCTTGGGAGGGGGAATGGGATCGCTGTGGGATGCTGAGGCTCTCACGAGGCCAGGGATGGACTGGGAGCTTCCCAGGCTGTGCCACTGTCCCGGGGGTGACACCGGGATGCGCATTTTGGCCGCGATGCTCCACATTCCGCTCTCCTTGCCCGGCTGCTGGCAGCGAGGAGCTGCTGGGGGGCAGAAATCAAACTCCCTCCAGTTCGCCCGGAGGCTGGAATTGCCGGATTTGGCTGGGTTTGCCCCCAAAAGTCTCCCCTGGTACTGGGTTTATCCCAAAAGCCTCTCCTGGTGCTGGGTTTATCCCAAAAGCCTCTCCTGGTGCTGGGTTTATCCCAAAAGCCTCTCCTGGTGCTGGGTTTATCCCAAAAGCCTCTCCTGGTGCTGCCGGGTGCTTTGGAGGGCACAGACACCACAGGATGCTGTTCCCAGAAGGATTTTCCATAGCCATGGGATCAAACCTTTCCCGGGGAGGGGCTGCTCAGCACCTCCTGGCCCGGAGGAGATTCCCGCAGGGATTTGCCCGAGGCCAGGGCTGCTTCCTCCATGTCCCTGCGAGGACCCGGGGCCAGCCCAGGGCAGAGGCTCCGGGGTCTCGGAGCTGTGTCCTTGTGGAGCAGCTGAATCCCACCTTTCCCAGCATCGGGGCACTTCCAGGAGGATTTCACACACCGGGTTCCTCCCATCCTTCCGGGAGCACTCCCGGGAGGTGTCCCCAGGGCAGGATGGAGCCTTGGGGACCCTGTGTCCCCCCAGGACCCCCCCGAGGGGAGGGGACAGCTGAGCTGTCACCTGTTGGAGCTCAGACGCCGCAGCTGCGGCTTTGAAGGGCGGATTAGGGAGCGGAGAGAGCCCTGCACGCACTTGTGCTCCACCTGCCAGCGCCTTCCTCCTCCTCCTCCTCCCGGGCCCGGCTGCCCCTGGCACAGCGGGTGGAGGTGCGAGGATGCCCAGGTGATGGCCCAAAGCAGCACCTCCAGCGCTGGGGACAGCGCCTTCACATGTGCTGAGCTTTTGAGCCTTTTTATCCCAAGCAGGTAAAACCGTAGGGAAATAAACAGGTGAACACACGCGGGGGAAAAATAAAGGTAAAAATCACAGGGAAACAAACAAATAAACAATATTCTTTAACTTCTGCTTGTGGACACAGCCCAGTGCCCAGCTGTCGGGTTTTTTCCCACTCCATCTTCTCCCAACCTATTCCCTGTTCCCAGTGTGACCCTCACAGCTGGGGGGTGGCTCAGGTGTCCTCTCTGTGGGATGGCCAGGGTGGGCTCCTCTGGTGGGACCCCCCATCTCCTGGAGCTGCTACAACAGACTGGGGTGTGCTGGGGCCCCAGTTTGGGCAGGGAGATCCCAGTTTGGCCCCAGTTTGGGCAGGGTGATCCCAGTTTGGGCAGGGAGATCCCAGGTTGGGCAGAGCTGCCCTGTGGCTCCCTTGCCATCCCAGCTCCTGTTGGGATGCTGTCCCCCATTCCCAGGAGGGATGGGGACATTGCAGGCTCATTCCCTGCTCTGTGGGCTGCTGGATTTTCCCCAAGCTTGGACTTTGTGACATTTTCCAACCATTTCACACTTTTTATTTTTTAACAATTCTGTGGTCGGGTGGTCACATCCTCCAAGCACCACCCCCATCCCTCCTTCCACATCTCTGCTCTCCCCTCGTGTTCCCTCAATCCCAAATCCCAGCCCCACGAGAGGACACACAGGCTGATCCCACGGTTTTCCAGCAGCAGCCGAGGTGTCCCCATCCCTTCCCCGTGACCACAGCAGGAGCAGCAGCAAATCCCAGCCTCGGGCAGTGAAGGATTTGCCTTGCAAAGAGGGAATGCTTTGGGTCCGTGGGGTTATTTCAACGAAATCAAAGCTTTCTCCCTGTCCTTTTCCACTCAGCCACTTTCCCTCCCCGCTCCTTTGGGGCTGTTTGAGAGGCAGAGTGGAACATTAAGGTGATTTACAGCATCCCCGGAGTGCAAGGGCACAGACTCGGGGATTTTTGTTTTTTTGCTTTTCCTCAGGTGAAAGAAACCCTCGAACGTGAACTCCCAAGGCATTACAGCGACCGCCCCATCAATCCCTGATTTACAGGCTCAGATTTATGGCTCCAGAATTATTATTCCACTCGCAGATCTTTTTTTTTCTTTTTCTTTTTTTCTTTTTTCTTTTTTTTTTCTTTCCCTCCCGGACCATTTTAGTGCTTGTGAAAGGTGAGGGCTTTGACAGCTCCTGGAAACAAAAGCCTTTAATATCCCCCGGAGTGGGGCTCTCCCAGGGAAGGACGGAGAGGCCAGGAGGGCTTTTCCTCCCTGCTGCAGATCGGCTCACTCCAGGCGGGGTTTAACCAAACAGAGCAAAGTCTGCCCGAGTTAAACCGGGATTAATTAGCAAAGTGCACCGCTGGTTCCCGGGGTTATCCCTGGTGGCTGAGGATGGAAGGAGAGGGTGCTGAGCACCCACAGGATGTGTTCAGACAGAGCCTTGGGATCAGGAGAGGGTTGTGGGATCAGGAGGGAATTGTGGGGTCCAGGGCAGAGCTGTGGGTCCCAGGACAGAGCTGTGGGATCAGGACAGAGCTGTGGGGCCCAGGACAGAGCTGTGGGTCCCAGGACAGAGCTGTGGGGCCCAGGACAGAGCTGTGGGATCAGGACAGAGCTGTGGGATCAGGACAGAGCTGGGATCCCACCAGGAGCAGGGGGCTGCTCCTGAGCTGGTTGCAGAGCTCCCAGGGCAGCCCCAGCCCTGTGTCCCGCTGTGTCACGCTTCCCTGGATAACCAAGGCGCTGGGACAAACAAAGCAAAGCTCCCATCTCCTGGGAGAGCAGCCAGGCCAGGCCCCTTGCATGAGTGAATCACTCATCCGGCAGGAGATGGAGCAATTTGGGTCAGATCTGTCCTTTTCTGGTGTTTCACTGCCCTCCCTCAGCCCAGGCTTGCCCTGCCGTGGCTCTCAGTGCAGGGTGAAGGTTTTTGGGGGCTGCAGGTGGGACCTGCCGGGGAATCTGTGCTGCTGGGTTCAGTGCTCTTTATTATGAGGTCATTTCTTTATTCCTGGCTAATTTTTCTCGCAGCTGAACGCAAAGGACAGAGAATGGAATTAGCAAAGAGCTCTGCTGAGCTATTAATGTCCCCCCGGGGGCACGGGGAATTGAGGCACTCAACAAGTGCATAAACGGGGCCATAAAAACGTGCCCAGGGCAATGCAGAGGTGCAGCTCCCAGGGGCAGCAGAGGGCTGGGAGCAGCTCCAGATCCCCAGACCCAGGGGATTTTTCCTCCAGGATTACATCAGTAGCATGAGGATGCTGAGTGAACTGTCTGGGAATCTCGAAGGCGAGGGGATTTTTTTTTTCCTAATTTATTTCTTTTTTATTCTCCTTGTGATTATGTAGAAGATAAAATATGTTCTCAAGCTGCCTGCGAGTAGGGATGTGGTGCAAAGAGGGACGTGCTGTTTTTCCAGGATGTGGGAAGGGGGAGCTGTGTGTGGGGCTGGGCTGGGGTTGTTCCCTGTCCCTGCCCTCCTGGTGTTGCTGTGGGCAAGGAGCTGTGGGCAGTGCTGCAAATGGGGTCAGAAATGCCCTGTTTGGGTTCCCTGAGTCCCTGTGCTCCTCTCCAGGGATGTGCTGGGGGTGCTGTGCCCTCCCAGGGGTCCTGACCCCTCAGGGATTGTCCCATGGGATGGGGTTTTACATCAGGGTGCTCTCAAGAGCAAGAGTGGCTTTATCCACGTTGTCCATTTCTTCTGGGCTGATCTTTGGGCAGCTGAGGGATGCAGCTCTGTAGGACAAATCCTGGTGTTTCCAGGCATTCCTGCCACCCAAAAAGAGATGTGGGGTGGGACAGGAGCAGAGGGGACAGAGCTGGGAGCCTTCCCAAGGCTGTGGGGACACTTGGAGCTCACTGCAAGCACTGAGGGGGTGACTGGAGCCCCTGGGGATGGATGAGAGCTGCCAGAGCAGGATCTGCTCTGGGTCTGCTGGAACAGAAATTGGGGATCAGGACACGGATGTGCCCTTTGGGAAAACAGAGGGAGGCAAAGAGGATCCATTTCCTAACCTGGAGGTGAGCTGGGAAATGCAGCTCTGGTCCCAGGGATTGTCCATGGGGATCTGGGGAAGGGACAGGGACAGAGCTGAGTTCCACAAGCTCCCAAAGAGCCCCAGCCTGTCATTGCTGGACACCAAATAAAGATGCCTGACTCCAGTCAGCAGGCAGGAGAACATCAGAAGGCTTTATTTACAATTCATCCAGCCTTTTATAACACGCTGTGCTAAAAAGGCACATTATTGGTCCGTAGGATTGACACCTCTCTGCATTGTTTAAGTAACAGAATTAACACCTGGGAGAGGGATTGTTATGAGAAAAATACTGTTTACTTAGAAATGTTATGAGTTATTTGCAGAAATTGTCCTTGAAAGGAAACTCTCCCAAGACATCTTCCCTTGGGAAGAAAAATCAGCCACTGCCAGCTTCCAGACTCAGAAATATCAGCCCTGGGGCAGCCTCAGGGCTCCAAAGGGAGCTCCCATCCCAGGAGGGGACAGAGGTGGGAGCAGGGTCCCACTGTTGGTGTCACTCTGGGTCTCTCCTGCAGGTGCAGGAGCATCCAAAAGCTGCTTTGGAGAAGGGGATGGAGCCTAGCATCCCCCTCAGCTTTGGCCACGATCCTTCCACGCTTTGACAATGCTCTGGAGGACGGAAATTCCCTGCCCCAATTCCCAAGGCAGCCCTGGTGCCCCAGGGTTTTGGTTGCTGGGGAGGGATGCTCAGAGGAATTGGATTTTCCAAACTCAGGGTGTGCTGAGCAGTGCAGCTTCTTCAAAGTTCCCCCCCAAGATTGACCCTGATTCAATATTTCACCAAAAAAAAGAAGAAATTTTAATATGGGGAAAAGCAGAATTCCAACCAGTGGGGGTCTCTGGTAAATCTTGGTGATTGCCCCATCCTCCCCCAGCACAGAGGAGGCTGGAGGGGCTGCAAAACTCCAGTCTGAGCCCAAAGAAGCTAAAAAAGAAACCAATAATAATAAAATTAGGGAAAAAAAAAAAAAAAAAAAAAAAAAANAAAAAAAAAAAAAAAAAAAAAAAAAAAAAAAAAAAAAACCACCAAAGCCCAACAGTTGCCTGGGGTTTCTGTCACCCCTTTCCCTCCTTTTGATCGTCCCTGTCTTGTGCAAGGCTGCTGAAGGCAGCTCAGGGAGGATCTCACCCAGCTTTTCCGAGTGCTGGGGAGGAAGAAAGCAGCCTTTGTGAGGGGCTTTCTGAAGCTCTCTGTTCTGGGGAGGTTGGAAATAGCACAAAAACCTCCTTTCTCACTGGATTGTGGCGCTCCCAGCTCCACCACCACCCAGATGTTTCGGGGCTGATGCTGAGAAGGAAAATAAAGAGGCACGGAGAGAAATGCAGGAGAGGGGGAGGCTGGGTGGGATCAGCCCAGGGAAACCTGCACTGGTTTGTGCCTTTATTTATGAGGCAGGGAAAGAGGTGGAGGATTAATTCAGAGATTGGGAATTAATATCTTAATTAAGTCAGTCTAGTTATCAATTAATGTGATGGTTTCAGTGTTCATTCTGTATTTCTCTTTAACTGAAAGTCAAACTATGTTAACCCATGACAACTAGATATCTAGTCTACTTATTGATAATTAATAATTAATAGTCTAGTTATCAACAGTCCCTCTCCTCACCAGCTTGAGCTTTAAGGCAATATTCTGCATGTTCAGCCTGGAATGTATCAAGGATTTGGTGCTATCAATTTTTTTCTGCTTTTTGACCTAATTTTCCTTTTTTTTTTCACTGCATTGCTCCCAGGTGTTCCCAACTTTTGGACAATTATTGGTGCAAGTTCATCACTCTGCTTTTAAAATTGTCTTTATCCAGGAGGAGGGGGGACCTCCTTGGGAGGATGAATGGAGGGAGGGAGGGATGGATGATGGATGGATGGATGGATGGATGGATGGATGGATGGATGATGGATGGATGGAAGGAGGGATGGATGGATGGATGATGGATGGATGGATGGATGGATGGATGGAAGGAGGGATGGAGGGATGGATGGAGGGATGGATGGTGACTCTGTTCCTACCCAATGGATTGGACAAGGGAAGTTAAGTGTGAAACTCCTCCTTATTGTCTGTACCCTCTTCCTAATTATCCCATCTCAGCAAGAACATCCCCCAAAGTGCAGGCCCCGCTCCCTCCCTAATTGTCCTGCCTCACAGGAATTCCTCCGAGCTCCGTGCTGCTCCCGGAGGGGGATCTGAGCACAGGCAGCAAATCCCGCAGATGTGGGAAGAGGCTGAGCCCGCACTCTCCCGTTCCAGCTGCCGGGATGTGCCCGCTGGGCTCAGCGCTGGCAGCAGCCAGATGTTGGCAGCAGCCAGATGTTGGCAGCAGGGGGAGGCACCACTGTCCCCATCCCGACAGCTGTGCTGGGCACGGGGGGTGGCACAGGGGGGGACACGGCTCGTCCCGGGGCAGGAGCTGGGAGCTGGACCCTGCTCTGGCTCAGCCCAGCTGCTCCGGAGTTTTTGGAGCTTCAGCCCTGATTTTTCGGGTCCTGCAGCCACCTCGGTGTCGTTGTTGGACATGGAATAAAGACTCCAAAGGCAGAAGAACATTACAAGCTTTATTTACAATTCATTCAGCCTTTTTATAACATGCTGTGCTAGAAAGGCACATTATTGCTTTATAGGATTGACACCTCTGTCATTGGTTAAGTAACAGAAACAACACCTGGGAGAGAGATTATTATGGGAGCTTAGAAATGTTTATGGAAATAGAATGGTTATTGACAGGAACTGTCCTTGAAAGAAGGAATCCTTCTCAAGGGAAGGAAAAATCAGCCACTGGAAGCCTGAAAACCTTACAGACTCAGAAAATCAGCCCCACACCTGGGCAGAGGGGACATTCCCGGCCCGCGCCCTCCCGGGTGGATCAGAGCAGGGATGGAGCGGTGGAAAAGCAGAGCCCGGAGCCTGCAGAGGTTGTGAGCTGCAGCCCTGGGGCTGAGCCGCTCCGGGAGGAGGAGCCCGGGAGCGCCGCACATCCCGGGAATGTCACCTGGGAATGTCACCTGGGAGTGTCACCTGTGTCACCTGGGAATGTCACCTGTGAGCGGTGACAATCCCGGCCCGGGATCCCAAGGATGTCCCCGTGCCCCCTGCTCTGCAGAGCCGGGGCTCGGTTGTCCCTTGAGGGGACACCGTCGCTTTGGAGACACCTTTGTGTCCCTCACCATCACACTGTCCCCAAGCCCCCGCAGTGCCACCCGCCCTCCTG
>WEIU01019152.1:625903-648700 GCA_013389925.1 Aegithalos caudatus
TCGTGCTGCTATTAGATCAGGCCACTGGGGAGCCACCAATTATTTGTGATTACTCCAGGCAGATAAGGCTGGGGCAGAGCTCAGCCAGGGATCGAGGGCACCTCGGGCTTTGGGCACCTTGGCTGGGCAGGGCCAGCACCCAGGGGAGCCTCCAGCACCCACGGGAGTCTCCAGCACCCATCCCAGCCCCTGGCACCCACGGGAGCCCCCAGCACCCATCCCAGCACCCAGGGGAGCCTCCAGCACCCATCCCAGCCCCTGGCACCCACGGGAGCCTCCAGCACCCAGGGGAGCCTCCAGCACCCATCCCAGCTCCCTGCACAGTGCCAGGGGGAAGCAGAGCAGGTTTGGGCACCGTGGATGGGCAGGAGGAACTCCAGGCTGGGATGTTTGCTGGGAGATCTGAGCCATCTTTGCCTCAAAACCAATTAATAGCCATGCTGCAGCTAATTAGCCTGTCCACATTTGGGCTGCCCATGTTGTTCCTCAGCCCCAGAGCTGGCACAGCACCGGGGAAGGCTCAGAGGTTTGGAGCAGGGAAGGCTGAGGGGTTTGGAGCAGGACAAGTCCCTTCCCAGCAATTCCCAGGCTCATGGGGCAGCATCCAGGTCCTGTGTCCCCCATGTTCCAGGCAGGGCAGTTCCCAATCCTTTATCCCATCCCCACAGATCAGCCTCAAACCCTTCAGTCAGCTGGGCCTTTTCCTTTTCCAACGTGACATCACCAAAAAAGCTGAGTGCGAGCTCTGCTCTCCAGCAGGAAAATCTCCCGAGGGAGCCCAAGGTGGGAGCTGAGCCTGGGGAAGCTGCAGGGCCCGGGCTGCCCTGGCCAGCAGACACACTCCATGAGCTAAGAGGTCTTTTCCACTTGTGATTCAACAATCCCAATCCCTGGGGAATTTTTTTAAAAATAACCTGGATGAAACAGAAGACGGCGGAGCAGGGAGCAGGCCTGCCTTGGCGGGGAGGTCGGGCTAACAGCACTTTTCCATGGTGCTGTTCCATGATTAATCCAGACAAGGAAAGAAAAGAGAGGAGGAAATTGATAAACACAATGCTAACTCCAGCCAGGATTTGCCTCAGTCAGGTTATTAGAATCCTGACATCATGTCTTGAAAAGAAGGCTGGAAATAAATCTGTGGGAGATAAGATCAGGCTGGGGGAGTGGAGGTGCACCAGGGTGACCCCACACAGCCGTGCTGGGGGTCCCCAAAAAGTTGTTTTTCCCCACTTTTCCTGGGTCTCAAACCGGCTTCCATGGAAACCTCACACTTGTGCTGTGCTCCTGAGCCCGTCCTGCTCACGTCACCCCACACCTGGGAAAAGCCTTTCCAAAGGCAGCTCCAGGTGGGGGGAGCTCATTTCCTGCCAGGTGATTTCACCAGGATAAAGCCTGGGAAGTTTGGGATGGGCTCCAGCAGCCTGGGCTCTCCTGATGGATGCTCCAGCAGCAGCAGGGCCTCACCCACAGCTCGAGCTCTCCAAGGGATCCAGGTCTGGGGCAGCTCAGGTGGGATGGGATCTTTGGGATCAACAGCAGGGATTCTCCTGCCTCTTTGGCCTTCCTGGGCAGGTGTGGGAGCAGGAGTGGGGTCACCCAGGAATGTGGGGTCACCCAGGAATGAGAGCCCAGATCCCTCTCCAGTTCACCAGTGGCACTGGGAATTTGGGAGTTGCTGTTTCAGGGGGCCAAAGGAAATATTCTCCCTGTTTTTTCCCCCTAAATGTCCCCACTCATAGCTGGTTCAGTCTGGAATTACCACCAGTCACCAGAGGTGCTGTACCTGGGATTTCATGGGGGTCCTCAAGGCATTTAACCCTTCCCTGTCCGAGCAGAGATGATGGATCCCTAAACCCTGCCCAGCCCTGGGTTCTGGGCTGAGCTCCAGGTGAGGAATTTCTGTTCTGCCTCCACATCCCCACAACTTCATCCCTGCAAATCAGAGCTGCTCTCAGCCCAGCCCAGCTCCCTGCCCTGGGAAGGATCCACTGCAGGGGCAGAATTCCTGATTTTCCTCATTTATTTTCTTTACCAAGTGATTTTTCACCTGTGAGCACTCTCTCCATGACTTTTCCCCAGGCAGCCCCTGTGCCTTCCTCCCCTCTCACTGCACAAAATCCCAAAGAAAATTCCTCCTGGAAGGAGGAATCCAGAGGCAAACACACTGCCAGAGGTCTGACCTCTCCAGCCCAGGAAATTCCTTGGCTACTTTTGGAGCTGGCCCAAGGCTGAGTGGGTTGGAAGACATTAAAAATCCCATTTATTGCATTATTCAGGGAGAAAAGGTTTGGATATTGCACCCACAGACCCCCCACAGGATCTCCCAGCAGCCTGAGGAGTTTTTATTTTTAAATATATGATACTGTGGTATTAAATACCTGATATTAGGAGGTATATATTGAAATAATTTTATATATATAAATATATATATTTATATGTTATATAATATTTTATATTATATATGACAATGAAATAGTATATATTGCACTAATTACTTTTGATGTTATTAATATCATTATTATTTTAATTATTTTAATTATCTTTATTTTAAAAATATTTTAATTATCTTTATTTTTTTAATACTTTAATTATCTTTACTTTTTTAAATCCTGCTTTTTTCGGCCCGGTCTCCCACTCCAAAGGCCGGGATGCAGAGCTGGGATATCGGGATATCTTTCCGTGCCCTCCCTGTCACGATGTGCAGGCGACAGTGCCCTCTAGTGCCCCCCAGCCCTGCCCAGCCCCTGGCACGGGAATCTCTCCCATCCCAAAAGGTTTTTCGGTTTCTGGTCAGACTCAAAGGTGTTTTCCAACACTTTGGATGCTGCGATTCCATCCCAGTTCATCACTGCAGGCCCTGCCTGGGGATGGATCAAGGTTATTATCCCTGCATGGAATTCCCATTTCCTATTGCTGAATTTTGGGGGTTTTTCCCACTTTGATCCTATTTTATTCCTGGAGGATGAGGAGGATGAGGATCCTACAGAGCCACTGAGCAAACCCTGAGTGCCTTCTCCAGGCTCAGGGACCAGCGGGTGCTGCTCACCCACCCTCGGTCTCTCCAAGCTCAGAATTCCTTGGATTCTGCCCTGGTGAGCATCCCTGGATGATGTTCTGACTTTAATAGCACTTAATTAATTAATTACAGCTCCCACTGGCATTGCCTGCCTGCCTTCACTTCTCAAAGCCTTGCCTGGGGGTGAGAATCCCAGAATATTTTAGATTGGAAAAGAACTCCAAGGTGCCTGATGCCCACCTTGTCCCCAGCCCAGAGCTCCGAGTGCCACCTCCAGGAATTCCTTGGACACCTCCAGGGATGGACACTCCAAACCTCCCTGGGCAGCCCCTTCCAAAGCCTGAGCACCATTTCCATGGGGAAATTCCTGTTGAAGGGATGTGGCAGCTGTGCAAGCACCCCCAGCCCCCCACCCTCACACCCTCAGCCAAACTCCCTCATCCTCTGCTCAGGGAAAGGCTCTCCATGAAAACTCTCTGGAATTGGGGGCTGAACATCCCTGGCACAGCACAAACAGGAGGGAGCTGGGCAAGGGGCTCAGCCTGGAGAAAATGGGGATCAGGAGGAATTTCTGGCTCTGCACAATTCCCTGCCAGGAGGGGACACCGGGGGGGTCGGGCTCTGCTCCCAGGGAACAGGGACAGGAGGAGAGGGAACGGCCTCGGGCTGGGCCAGGGGAGGCTCAGGGTGGATATTGGGAAGAATTTCCACCTGGAAAGGCAGTCAGGTGTTGGAACTTCCCAGGGAAGTTTGGAGTTCCCATCCCTGGAGGTGCCCCAGGAATTCCTGGAGGTGGAACTCAGAGCTCTGGCCTGGGGACAAGGTGGGGACCAGGCACAGCAGGATGCTCTGGGAGTTCTTTTCTAACCTCAGTGATTCTGGGATGAAAATCTCCCTTTCCCAGAGCATCCCTGCACTCCCAGCTGGGAATGCCGGGGTGGGAGCTCCAGCAGGGCCGTGGGGGCAGGTCTTTAAGGCCAGGAGCCCCCCAGTACTCCCAGCGCTGTTTAACCACACACACGTTTGTTTTCCTTGGCTCTGCCAGGGAAATCTGCTCCTCCAGGACTTCTCATTAAGCAAAAAATTTATGAGGGAGGGTGAAAATGGAGTTTTTCTGTCTGAGCTCTGGGGCAGTGCAGCAGTTGGGGAGGATGGAGGAGATTTCTCCGGTGAAACACAAAATTTCACTTTCCCATTTGGAGAATCCGTCAGTGCGTGGAGCAATGCCTGCAAAACCCAATCCCTGAGGATGCAAAAGAAAAGAGAAACACCTCAGGATTTGTGTCCAGTGAAAAACAACGTGTCCATGATGGAAAACCTTGTGGGATTTGATGCTAATTTTCGTGGTCACCTTGGCTGCGCTTGAGGAAGTGGCCGGCACTGCCAAGAGCGAATTTCCCTGATGATGGATGAGGAATCGGAGCAGAAAATAAATAAATATCAGCAACACCTTTTCTTTTTCCTGCTTTTCTGGCAGATTGGTGTCATCCAAGGTCACACATTTGGGCGCTGGAAGTGCAGCCAGAGCTCGGTGCTTTCAAATCATGTTGAAGTCAGAGCAGCTTCTTTAAGGGCTGGGTTTAAAAAGAAAGATTAAAGCTGAGTCTCCCAAGAAAAATTCCTGTTCATTAATATTCAGCATTAATTGTCTTCTCTCCTTGTGTTCAGGCTTGGAAGAAGCTCCCCAGGACCAGCTGGGATAGTGGAAAGTGCCCTGCCCATGGAAGGGATGGAATGAGGTGATCCTTAACTCCCTTTTAAACCCAAACCATTCCAGGATCCTGAAAGAATTCCTTGTTCTCCTGAAGCCAGTACTGCATCCCCCATGCCAGGTACTGACCCCTCTAGAATTGATGGGCTTGAGGGCAGTGAGTGTCACTCCTGCCTCTCCAGGCTGCTGCTAATTCCTGAAAGCATTTTATCGGGAAAAAAGGGGAAAAAACAGGAAATTCCTCTGTAGAACCCCATGAGCTTTATTTGTGTGGAATTCCAGCCATTCTGCAGGTTTGGAGATGGCCTGGAAAGATTTCAGGATTGGGGGATTGTATTATTTATTATTTTATTTTTAATGTTTTATTTCCATCTCCCTCTCCAAAAAGGAGGGAAGGAGATGTGTGAGGGGACAGCAATGACACAGCCCCAGAGGGAAGAGGACAGAGCTGGAAGGAGGTGAGGGAGGGATGGAACATTTATGGCAACCTTTGGGAAAATGATAAATGGAAGCTGTAATTTTTATAGGGAAAGGGGAGCAGAGCATGGCTGAGGGAACAGAATAATCAAAAAAGCATAAATTAGAAATGGGGTTTGGCAGCAGCACAAAGCACTTGGCTCGTGGATAATGGGAGTTCCTCCTGCAGTAAGATCCAGGGAAATGCAGGGGAATTACCTGCAGGAAGATTTTCTGGGAAGTCACCTGGGGGTGAAATTCCATCACTGGAGCTTCCCAATGCTCCCAAAGCCATCCTGCAGCCAGGCTGGCCAGGGCTGGGAGCAGCCCGGGAGAGTGGCAGCAATGAGAGGAGCTTTAAGGTCCCTTCCAGCCCAAACCATTCCAGCACTCCCCAAACTCCAAGGATGAACATTCCCAGAAGATTTCATGGCTTGCTGGGAAGGGAATGACTCCAGGTGTGCAGGAGCAGCCAGGAATGGGAGTGCACTGAACACTCCAGGAGATTTCTCCACCCCATTTCTCACAGCCCCAGCCTGACCAAGCCTTGTCCTGACAGCCACGTTTTCTCCTAAACCCACTGGGGTGGTTTTTTTAGCTTTGAATCCATCTGCAAATCCCTTTTGATGGCAGAAACGAGCCAGATTTCCCTGGGAATTGTCCTTTGGATTATTTCAGCAAAGTGCCTGAGCCCTGGAGCTGGAGCAGCCTCTGGATCTCGGTGGGGCAAAGCCCAAGGAGCTGCGAGAGGCAGGGATGGAGCAGATGTTGACGTGCGGGGAAAATACGATTCACGGGAGCCCGGGAGGATAAATCTGAAAAATTAACACGTGGGAGGCCGCAAAAAGGAGCAAAATGTGTTTTGGTAATCACTGGGAGCTGCCGAGCCCTCCTCCCGCAGCTCCCAAGCCTCGGGCATGAAGCAGATGTCACTCAGCCCCTGATTAACACGTTACCGAATTTCTGCCGTCGTTTAATAAAAGTTTTACGTAACATGCGGGTAATTGCTTCCAAATGGCAGGGGAACAATGTGGCCCTCTGTGCGTGGCATTGTTTCAGCATCAGGTGAAAACTCCTCCTGTTGCCTCCGTGTCAGGGAAAATCCCCCGGCCAAGGGGGACAAACCCCCCGTGCCCGCAGCTGCTTCTGGAATCGCTCCAGAGGCAAAGGAACGCCCTGGGAAGAGCAAAGCCTTCCATCCCGGAGTGTTTGTTACCTTCAGGTGTCCACATGAAGGGAGCCTGCAAGAAAAATGGGGAGAGGCTGTGTCCAAGAGTCGAGGGGGAATGGATTTAAACTGTCAGAGGGCAGAGATGGGTGGGATATTGGGAAGGAATTCCTGGCTTGGAGGGTGGGGAGACCCTGGCACAGGGTGCCCAGAGATCTCTGGAAGTGTCCAAGACCAGGCTGGATGGGAGCTGGAGCAGCCTGGGATGGTGGAAGGGCTGGGGCACAGATGGGCTCTGAGGTCTGCTCCATTATGGGACTCCTGCAGGGATCAGGGTGCTCCAGTGGCTCTTCCCTGTCCAGCTCCAGTGCCTTCCATCCCACCAGGACAAATCCCCTCCAGACCAAAGGCCCCAGCCCAGAGCAGTGAGGGCACACTGGAAGGGCTGGAGAGGAGCCAGGCTGGGGAAAATGGAGCAAAGCCTGGATAAAGCTCATGTAATGCTGATACCTTGGTTTTTTTGGCCTTCTCTTCCTGTAAAAATCTGTTTGAGGTGTGTGAGCATCACCTGTCCATGGATTGGGATTGGGATCTGAGGAGCTGGGACAGAGGAACAGCTTGTGGAGCTTTGCCTCTCTCCACATCTCTGTGCTGTAAGTAACACCTGCTGAGATGAAACCCTCTGGCTCCTTCCCCCTTCTCCAAGACAAACACAGACAGTTCTATTCCCACTCCCAAGAAATCCACCTTCCAGCATTTCCCTGCTTTTGTGTGTGCTTTGTTTTCTCCAGTGCTGCCGAGCTTGGATGCTTTTCCATCTCACATTGAGCTTTGGATGCTGCCTCTTTTCCTCTTCTGCCTCCATAAAGAACAACAGTGGCCCTTGCTGTGTTTTCCCTGGATCATGGGCTGCTGGAAAGCAAAGGAAGCTGTGTCTGGAAGAGAAGGAGGGCACGAGGATCCTTTTCCCCAGCAGAGCTGCAGCTCTTTGGCCTCCTCAAGCCTTCATGGTGAGCAACAAATTGCCCTATAAAAATTCTCCTCTTGAGTTTTATTTTTTTAAGGAGCAAGGCCCAGCTGGGAAATTTGGGATTTAAATGTCCTATTTTTTAACTGGACAGCAAATCCAGGAGAAAAGAGCCGAAATCCAAAGGGTTCTTCAGATTCTGCCTCTCCCTGAAAACAGAAGGAAAATTGGGACCCTGTGTTCAGACCAAGAGAGAAGAAAGGCTGGGGAGACACCTGAGCATCCCCCTTTTCACTCCCTTTTCCCTTCTTTTCTGCTCCCACATCCTGGGAAATGTGTGTTTGTGGCTCTCTAAGATGCCTCAAAAAATCTCCAGTGGTTGGAATGACACAGATCCTCCCATTTTAGTGATTTCTACCCTAATTATAAATAAGGTGCTAAGCAGAAATTTCTTTCAGAAAGGAATTTCTTCATCTTTCCACCTCTGGGCTCTGGTTTTCCAATGCTCCAGCTTGGATTATCTCCTAAAAAGGAAGCTTCAAAGCACACCCTCCTTTCCCTGTTGGATCCATTGCTGTGGTGGTTTCCAATGACCTTGGGAATGTTGAGTAACCTGGGACCGTGGGGAGTGTCCTGCCCATGGCAGGGGGCTGGAACAGGATGATTTTTAAGGTCATGTCCAACCCAAACCATTCCAGGATTCTGTGCTGGAATCATTGGGCAATATTTTGAGTTGGGAGTCATGGGGATTTAAGGGATTTAAAATCCGTGCCTGAAATTTGTGGTTGGTGTCACTTTCTGAGCTGAGATCTTTGAGAGCTTGGAGTTATCCAGAGCAGCTTTCCTGGGATCTGAGTCACCTGGGAGCCAGTTCCCAACAGCATCCTTCCCAGCTGGTCCTCCATGCCCAGGGAAACCCCCTCCCCTCTTATTCCCTTAAACACATCAGCCCCTCTCTGTCTCGGGCTGCGAGTCTGCCCCAAAGTGGGGCCAAAACCGCTCTGAATTTTGTATTCTCAGTGGCAAAGTAGGAGGAGCAAATCCAGGGAGGAAGATTTGGGATGGGCAGGGTTGGGAACAGCATCCTCTTGGCCACAGGAGCATCTTCAGCTGCACAGAGCTTCGGAGACAAATGAACTGAGGAAGCGTTTCCTCTGCCGAGGGCTCCCACCCGCAGGCTCCCTGCTCCCAGCTGAGGTCAGGAGTTGAGAAATGAAGAAGAAAGGAAAAGGGATGGAAAGATCCATCTTCCCTCATGAAATCCCCAGAGCAGGGGGCGTTTGGAAGTCATTTTTCACCAGGCTGAGAGGTGTTTCTGGCCCTTTAGCAGACGTTATTCCCTTCTCAAACCTCATAGATTTGGATGTTGGGAAGTGTTTTCCTCCCCCCGTCCTCACGGGTGTGGGAATAGGAGCGTTACCCTGGGTGCAGGGCTGATCTTCCACACTCTGGTTTGTGTTTTGGGCTAAGAGGGAGCCAAATTCCCACTGCAAATCGTTCTGTTCCTCAAAATTCCGAGATTTTAAAGGCATTGGGGCTCAGATGTAAAGAGAAATGAGTGGTTTGGATTCGCTGGGGTTCGTGCACAGGGATGGCTCTGATAAAACCCATGCAAGGAGAGTTTCAGCCTGGCTAAAGGAAATCTAAATAAAATTCCTTTCTGGAAAGAAGTCAAGAAAATTATTTTCCTTCTGTGTTTCTGTCTCTCTTCTTCTGGCTTATAAAAACACCTTGGCTGGGATATTCCCCCAACTCTGCCTTTTATGAAAAAGCCCTGCTCAGGCTGTGCAGACTTCACGCTGTTCCATGAAAGTAAAATTTTACGACCAGAAGCTGAAATTAGGAAGGAACTTTTGTTGTTGTTGTTGTTGTCATTGTGGCTTGGATTTTGTTGGTAGTCAGGAGAGTTTGTTAATTTCTGTTTGTTTCTACAGCACAGCCAGGTCTGAGCTCTCCGGGGTTTTTTGGGATGCTGCTCCAAACAGGTGCTGATGTTGGGAAGTCGAGCAAGGGGTGGGTGATGCCTTCCCTGTGCTGGTCCCTGGGAGCAAGAAGGCTTCTGTGGCTCTCTGAGGACAGATGTGTGGGACAGCAAATGTCCCATTGCAGGGGACCAGCCTGGAACAGCCTCACGGGGTGACAAAGTGGCTGTGACAAAGTGGGAGTTCTTCCCTCCTCCCCTCTGGAAATCCAGAGCCTGTGGATCACAGCTTGCTCTGAGCCCACATCCAACACCAGCTGCTTCTGCTGGTGAGTGCCAGCAGGCTTTTTTTGCCATTTCTCACTTGAAATGGAGCTCTTCTGTTTTTCCATTAATTCCTCCTCTTCTGCTAAAAAAAAATCCTATGGAAAGGAGGGAAACTTCTAAGAGGTCACTTGGTCCCTCTTTATTGGGTGAGTTCCAGTGACCCTGAGGGCTCTAACACCTGAAGGGGTTAAAGGAGAGTTGCACAGGGTTAGAGGAAAGTCAGAGCCGTTCATTCCAGTGTTGGCTCCTGCTGATTTCCATCCCCAGCCTCCATCCCTGCATCCCCTGGCACAGACCCGGAGCCCCCTGGCTCGGTGGGAACAGCAACCTGGCACCATCCCACCCACCCCAGCTGTGACTCCAGGCTGGGCCCCTCTCCCTGCCCAGCTCCTCCCAAGGGATTCCAGGCCCTGGATCTCCTCTCCCTGCTCCACAGACACCCCGGTTGGGATGGGGGATGCAGGTCAAGCCCTGACCCCTTCGTTTCCTCCCAGCCCAAATGTCTGTGCAGCCTCGGCAGATTTACGGGGCAGCCCTGAGCATTTCACCAGCTCTTTATTAATAATGCAGCCAGAAAAAAAGGGGCAGCCTTTCTTTCCAAGGCCTCTCCAAGCCCGGGATAATCCCAGGAGGGATTTGGCTGCCCCCACCAGAGGGTTTAGAGGTGGGCAATGCTTTCCAGCCCCTTTGTTGGAGCGGGGCTGTTCCCTCAGCATCAAAGCACCAACGGAGGCTCCGGATGGGCTCTCCATAAATCTGTTCCCTTTAATCCTTCCCTTCCCACTGTTTGCAAACTGGGGGAAGCTGGAAGGGCAGACTGGACTGGGCAGGGCAAAGGTTTAACCCTTTGTGCTTTGGGGGATCTCCTGAGGAGCATAAGAGTGGAAGGAGAAGCAGGTTCGGGTTGTGCCGAGCAATTAAATCCCAGGGGCAGATCAAGGGGCTCCTCTGGAAGTTTGCTAAT
Organism: Aegithalos caudatus; assembly: GCA_013389925.1. NCBI lineage: Eukaryota > Metazoa > Chordata > Aves > Passeriformes > Aegithalidae > Aegithalos > Aegithalos caudatus. The sequence goes on from WEIU01019152.1 coordinate 636,434, forward strand.
TCCAGCATTGGATATAAGGAATAAATCTGACTGCATTACAAGCACTTCAAGCTATAAATGCAGAACTCTGAAGGTGATTTTGGTCTTCAGGTGCTTGCAGCAGCACCTTTGCCAAGGCTATGTTTGGTTAGACTGGACTGACCCTGTCCTGTTGTGCCACCAGCTCCTTGGTCGTGAAGGGATTTTAATGCTCCCGGTGCCACTGGAGGTTGGGAAGAGGCACCAGGGTGATTTTTCAGGTGATTAACAGGGTGATTTTTTTCCACAGTCCATCAGTGATGACCTGAGAGTCACAGCTGGGAGCAGACCTACGTGTCAAGGGGATTCCCACCCTCCTGGCCATATTCCCATAAACATTCCCAGCTTGGGACATCTCCCTGCCCAAGAGAGGGACAGCAGCAAGGCCAGGGCAGGACTGGGGCAGTGAATTCCTCTCTTCCTTCCCCCATCTCCATCTTTTAGGCACTGGGAGCTGCACTGTGTGTCCGTGTGGCCGTAAAAGGCGGCGGGGTTTTTCCAAGGCAGCTTTCCAGCAGCGATGAAAGGTCCTGCAGCGGGCAGAGGCTGCTTTGGGAATGGAACAAATTGTGGGTTTATGGCTCCCGTGTGTGTGGGGGGCTGTAAATCTCCCAACTTTTAACGCATCTGTTCTGTTCTGAGCAGGCTACCAACGGCTCGAGGAGGAGAGGGAGAAATATCCGACGTTTCCTGACATCGGCTGCCCTCGGGGGTTCCTCGGGAAGCTTTTTAAAGGAATATTTATGGATGATCCTGGTGAATCAGGCCCTAAAAGGTACCGAGAAAGGGCTGGTGTTCATTAACATTTGGGAACTGTGCATTGAGGATTTCCCTGTGGAGGGGCAAAAGGAATGGAGTGAAAGTGAAGGAGCTTTCCAGTTAATCCCGTTCTTTTTTCAGGTTATTGTAGTTGCTAAAAATCAGAACCTTATTTTTGATGAAGGGAAAAAAATACTTAAAGTCCATTTTTGAGATGATTTTCCTCCAAAGTTCCTCTTTTAAAATAACAGATCTTTGACTGAGACTTGTGAAATGTCTCAGAGGTTACTCAGTATTAATTACTCTGGGTTTAGGAATAGGAAAATTAGCACAGGAGAAGGGATGGGTTGGTGGAAGAGCATCCTGGGGTTCTGACTTTGCCTTTTCCTAAGACCAGCTTGAGTCACTTAAAAACCTCTGTAAACTCAGTGATGAGCAAGTCCCAAAGAGTTTGAGGAAGAGGAACTCCTCCCAAATTTGTCCTTTCTGGAAAGTGCCTTTGGAACAGATTTATTCAATGGATCCATGGGGAACAAGGCCCCATGTGTCCTCTGTCCTGTCCCTGTGTCCAAGTTTATCTGAGTGTGCTAAGAGTTAACCAGAGAAAAAGAAAATTCCAGTGTTTTGGCTAAAAATGCACAGATCCCTCCATAATCCTCATAGTCTGAACTTCTTGGGATTTTTGCTGTGACTCTGCTCCTCCTGCTCTTAGAAGGGAACACTTTTCTGTGGTTCCCACAGAATTTTCCTGGGATCTTTCAGTCCTGGCTGGATGGGTGGGCACAAATGGGTGCTGGATGGGGCACACAGGGTTTGCACCAGCAAGGTCAGCAGTGGTGACACTTCAGTGATGTCACTGAATCCCAGCAGCCATCCAGGGGTCAGTGGACAGAGCCCCCAGACTGTCACCTTTGGGTCTCCTTCCATCCCAGGGATGATTTCAGAGGGCCAGAGGCTCTGCAGGAGGCAGCTGGAGGCGCAGGGCTGTGCACGCTCAAGGACTCCAGCAAGGATTTCCAGGGAGAAGCAGCTGGGCCACTCCTCTTTTTTTCAGGGATGCAAAACTCCAGGAGCAAAATAATTTTTCCTTCTCCTCACAAGCTCTGGAGCTGTGGTAGCTCAGGTGTTTTTACCTGGAGGAGATAGCAGCCAGAATGACCTTGTTGAACACTTTCATCCATGAAAAAATGCTTGGATTCAGCTCTGCTCAGCTCTGAGTGCTCTTGGCATGAGGCAGGAGGTGAGGAGCTCAGCACAAGCAGAGCTGTCCCCAAGCCCTGAGCTCAGGGCCTTGGGGAGGCACCAGGAACACGAGGATTTTCCACCCTGAGACTGGGGTCCCAGAGAGGCACCAGACAAGAACATGAGGATTTTCTGCCCCATGAGCTGAGCTGCAGCTGCTCTGCTCCATCCTCAGGGGAGAGGGACAAGGAGGGGATGCAAAGGCATGATGACTTCACCAGCAGGACAAGGCCAGGCTGCTGTCCAGCTGATCCTTGCAAAACAGCCTCTGGAACCGTTCCCAGCCCCGAGAGTGTCCAGCCATCCCCACTCCAGTCACTTCTAACCCAATACTGCCTTCTTACAGGCATGGAAAAGGATTTTTGCTCTTCAGTGACCTCATGAATGCAAGACACTGCCAGTTCTCCATCTATCTTGGCATTTAAAGCATCAACACCTCCCTCCCCAGTGAAAAGGGAGTTAAAGGTTCTGTGCTTCCCTGTGCCCTTTGCTCTCCCTCCGTCCTGGGATTGGCCTCTAGGGAAGCCCCCTCTGCTCCACTAAACTGGATTTGCAACTGTGGCCTTGTGATCCTGCACCCAGAGCTGCAGTGGGACTGGGAGCAGCTCTGAGGGAGGCCCTGGGGATCCTTGGATTTGTCACTCCAGCTCAGGAGCTACTCTGGGACAGCTGGGTTTAATCCATGGCTGTGCACTCCCAGTCCCTCAGAGCGGGTGCTCCAACTCTTCTCTCACAACTCCACGTGTTTCCAGCAAAGCTCCATCTCTCCCTCCTGTTTCCTTTTTGCTGAGACTTTGCTTGGAGCTTGCACAAACCCTGCCCAAAAATAACCCTGGAGCCTCTCCCAGCCGTGGGCACCAGAACTGCGAGGGGATGGGCATGGCTGAGGCCTCACTCGTGTTTGTGACACATTTTGGTCATCTCTGGCACCTCCCTGGTACCAAATTTACAAGGTTTTCCCCCTTCCCAGCTTTTGCCTCCTCTCCCAGGCTCATCCCTGCCCCTCAGAGGCCTCACCTCTGGAAGCACCAAGGGTTTTCTTGGCGCGGCTGCCTGCAGAACGTGGCACAGACAAAGATGTAAAAGTGGCCAGTAAATCCAGGGAGTTTTCCTTCCTTTGGGATGACATGAAGATGCAGCAGAGAGGATGAGGCTGGGATCCTGTTCTGTTTGTTCCCTGGTGGGTGATTTTTCCACTGGCACAAGAAGAGCTCTGGGAGTTATTTATTTTACAAAGGAAAACAGATGGGTGCTCGCGGGCTCTTCCTGGGGTCCTTGCTCTGGGAAGCAGCTCTTAGGTCAGGGGTGGATAATCAAAACTGGGGGGAAAACCAAGGGCCTGGTGCAAATTGGCCAAATTACTAAGATTTTAATGAGTTTGACCCCCACAGTCACCTGTGGAACTCCCTCACATGCTCCCGGGGAGAGGCATTATACGGAGAAGGGAAGATTTTCATCTTGGAAATCTTTCCACCTTCTCTGTGCAGAGGAGAAGCTGAGTCCTGGCTGATCCAGGCAGGTTGGAGGAACTTTAAGACAAGGATTTGGCCTGGCTCTGTGGCAGCGTGGATTTTCTTCCTATTTAAGTACATAAATCACAGGAAAATGTCCTGAAATGGTGGGAATGAGCCCTGAGAGCAGCCTGTGCCGTGAGGAAACAGCAGCAGGAGAGGTTCAGGAGGGCTGGAAAGGCAGCCCTGGCCATGCACTGAGGACAATTCCCCATCCTGGGGGTCTGCACAAGCCCAGGACCCACCTGCAGTGCCTGAGGGGCGGCCAGAGCCTCCCAGGCTGGGGACAGCCCTGCCAAGGGACACCTCTGGGGTGAGTGACCTGATTTGAGCACCACAGGCAGTGATGCCTTGTGTTAAAGCAGCTGCAATCCTGCTTTTCTCCCTCCCCTGGGACAGCCTGGTGATCCCCTGGGTGGTGCTGGGAAGCAGGAACCCTTCCCTCTGGCTGGGAACCTCCTCCCTTGGCCAAGGCTTTGTCTCAGGCCAGCCCCAGCCTTTCTCTGGATTAATTTAAGATGCTGTGAAGTGTGAGCTTTGGGGGTGGGAGATGCTGTCTAAAACTTGTTTGGAGGCCTGGCTGGATAAATCCCCGTGGAATTTAATTTAACCAAGCTGACACCAGTATGAATCACAGCAGCATTCCCAGCTCTTGGACACTTCCTACCCACTGCCTCTTGCTTTTTCAAGGGAAGACTAAAAGCATCTCAAAATTATTAAAGTCCTAAAATAATAGTGGTTTGGTGTTTTTTTTTAATTTCACTGAGGAAAAAACAACATCTGCTATAAAAATCTGCTGGCCAGGGGCAGCGGGAGCAGATCCCACTTATCAGGGCTTGGCTGGTGGAGGCTGGAAGTGCCTCAGCCCCGTGATCCCAGCATATCCCAGAGCCGTGCCTCATCTGTCTGCAGGATTAGATGGACACAGAAAGGGCTGGAGAAGTCAGGATAAAAAAAAAAGGACAGAGGGAATTTGATGGAAAGAGGAAGGAAATGAAAGAAAGGCTTCCAGGAAAGGGAAGGAGACAACGGTGTATTTATAAATACTGGGTTTAAGTGAAGGCTCTGGGATACGGTCAGGCTGCTCCACAATGAAATCCATGAGGTAGCTGTCTGCTCCCGGGATTAAACTGAAGAGTGACATCTCTTCAGAGGCAGGAAAGTGGTCAGGACTAAGCATGAAACATGTAAGATGGCAGAATTCAAAAGGATAAACATTATTTGATACCTTATTTATAGGGCACCACAGGGGAAAGGTAAAGGTTTCAGAAAAGAAAGAAGCACTTTAATTTTATCTGGAGATTTTCCAACAATAAAATCTAATCCATCATTCTCCGTGTGTGACTGCTCTTAATGAAAATTTAGAGGCTGTGAGTGAAATTTAGAATTCCCAGGGGATGCTATTAGGAAGATGTCTAGCAGCTATGCAAAACCTGTTAGATCAGAGCCCTGCCAGAGGCCGGCCAGGGCTGCAGTGTGAAAAGGACACCTCGGAATTTGGGGAGCAGAGGCCCTGCCAGCCCCTCCGGATGGGATTCCTGGGATGGACGCTCATCCCAGGGCTCTGCCCAGGATCAGCTCACCAGGGACACCAAGATCCAGCCATGGCAGCTGTGCTGATCCCAAAAGGGAGGGATTTGGGCCATTCCTGTTTGGGTTTTACCCAAAGGACCTCACGGTGCTGGTTCCTCTCGTGCGCTCCCCAGGTTTTTTAACTGATCCCAGTTAAGAGCTCTCAAAAGAAACCAAGGTAAAAAATGTATTTAATCAGAGAATCCTGGAGTGGTTTGGGGTGGAAGGGAATTTTAAAGCTCATCCAGTTCCAATCCCTCCATGACCCCAGGGTGCTCAAAGCCCCATCCAGCCTGGCCTTGGACACCTCCAGGGATCCAGGGGCAGGCACAGCTTCTCTGGGAATCTGTGCCAGGGCCTCTCCTTCCTCCTAGGGAGGAATTCCTTCCCAATATCCCATCTAAACCTACCCAAGGTTGCTCCAAGGCACATCCAACCTGGCTTTGGACTCCTCAGGCCATCTTGAAGCCACACAAAGTGCCTCTCATCCCTACTCATTTCCAATCCTCTGCACTTTATTTTTAATTAAAGCAGATCACCAGACTGTTTCCAATAGTTTTTAATGGTCAAAAAGGGGCTTCGATTATAAAGACAATAATGTTCAATTATTGAAGGGCCTGCATGTACATCATGAATCAGTTTAATACCAAAGTCACTGCCAATTATTCAACTGATTCAAAACGAGACTCCATCAGAAAATGTTAAATCACAGGATAAATCTGTCCCGGGCAAGGCTTTGGTAATCAAAATTCTCTCAAAGCAAAAAAAGCTTTTCTAAAAGCAGGGGGGAATAAAAGGTTACAGCTTAAGCCAGGCATTAAATAGTAATGCCAGATGTTAAACAGTTGAGTGAAATTATTGGCAGCTATCAAATGCAAGATACTACTGGGTGCAGAGCTCTGCCACCAAGTTTGTAATCTGGGCAATGGGTTTAAATATTCCTGTCATTTTCTGCCTATGTTATAAGAGGCAATTTGGATTATAGAATAATAACCTCCTAATTCTCAGCAGATGAGCATCAGCCTCCTGCAACATCAAAAACCAAGTCCAAGTTTAATGTGGGGCCTTCAATGAGAGATGGTTTTAAACCCTGTAATTCTGCTGGATCTGTGGAATTAAGCACAAGGCACTGCTGGGACCTCTGTGCCTGCAGACGGCAGAAGGCACCTTGAGGATTCCTAAAACTCAGAAAAAAGCACCCCAAAAAAGGCTTCACAAATTTTCATGTCAATCTTTTCTACCCCAAATTTTGCTTTATTTCGATTTTTCCATGAGTTTCTGTGCTGGAGAACTCCAGTACCTCAGGATCACTTGGAGCAGGTACTGCCCAGAAATCTGTGTTAGCCCTGTCAGTGCTGGAAGGGATGGAGCCCGGTTTCCAATGGATTCCTGCCTCAGGACTTGTAAACCAAACTGAACTGGGGCTCTGTCAGGTTTTCACCCCTTCCTCCACATCAGGAAAACCATGTGGGGGGAAAAAAACAGGATTTATACCTCACCCAGAGCAGCTCCTGCCTGGTCACCCACCCAGAGTCCTCTTTTGGGGGTTTTCTCCTGTGTGGACCCTCTGGTGTCTCACAGGCTTTTCCATGGTTTGGGAATGTTTGTCCCATTTCTTCCTGGATTTGAAGTTTTTTGGTTGTGATTGAACTCAGAGAAGGCAGAAATGAAGGGTTTCTCTTTCTCACACACATTTGCCTTAATTTTGACTATTTTTCTCCCTCTTTTTCTCTCTCCTTCCTTGCTCCAGAGCTGAGAGCATGGACAGCAGGGCTGGGATTGTTCCTGCCTCGGCACCGGCGGGATCATCCCAGCTCCAAGGCTGGAGGATGGGCGAGGAAAGGGTCAGGACACATCCCCCCCCCGACTGAGAGCTGAAGAAAAATGTTGGCAGAGCAAAGCTTGCCACAGGAAGAAAAGGTTGTCCTGGCTGCTCATATCCCTCCACATGGGGTGAGTAAAACTGTCGGTCAGACTGAAGCGCCTGATGCACAGAGGGGAATAAAAACTCATTAAAGGGCCAAAAGGAAACCCTATTAAAATATCAAATATAAACCGGAGGAGACTTGATCACCCAAGTGCTGGAGGAGTGTCGGGACTTGAATGAATCCGAGGTTTTTTTCCCCTGAAAGCAGAGGAAATGCGTTCTGTGGAAAGCCAGGTGGGACGAGGGGCAGGTAGGGTGTCAAAGAGCACTGATAATATTTCAGGGCCTCACTCGGAGCCGGGAATACGGAGGGGATTTATCCGGTTTTCGGCGGGGAGGGGAGTGCTGGCAGATTTTTGAAGGAATTCCAACGAGGTTCAGACTCATCTGGTTCTTAAATCGAGAGCTCTTGGCCGCCGCTGTGCCGAGGCAGGAGCATCTCCACTCCTCATTCCCGGGACACAGCGCCAGTGGCTCCGTGTGATTCTCCTGCCCTGGCCTGGCTCTTGTCCTGCTGAAAAGCCAAAAAAAGAGAGCATTTCTTGTGTCCTGAGCTACCTAAAGAAGCAGCCCTCTCACAGCATCTCGTTCCTGCTTTATGTGGTCTTGGGAGAGGAAGGAAATTACAGGGGGAAAGAGCTGAAGGAAATATTTTCTTCCAAGCACTAAAATCTGTGTTAGCCCTGTCAGTGCTGGAAGGGATGGAGCCCGGTTTCCAATGGATTCCTGCCTCAGGACTTGTAAACCAAACTGAACTGGGGCTCTGTCAGGTTTTCACCCCTTCCTGCACATCAGGAAAACCATGTGGGGGGAAAAAAACAGGATTTATACCTCACCAAGAGCAGCTCCTGCCTGGTCACCCACCCAGAGTCCTCTTTTGGGGGTTTTCTCCTGTGTGGACTCTCTGGTGTCTCACAGGTGTGAAGGCTTTTCCATGGTTTGGGAATGTTTGTCCCATTTCTTCCTGGATTTGAAGTTTTTTGGTTGTGATTGAACTCAGAGAAGGCAGAAATGAAGGGTTTCTCTTTCTCACCCATCTATTTAATGTGTCACCTTTGGGACTTGGAGCTGTTGTCCAGTTGGTTGAACGTGGCACCAGCATTCAGGAATGACACTGGGATGAGGTTGTGAGGGGAACATCACTGGGCCATCACCCCAGAGATTTCATTCCCTCACAAAATCAGGGTTCCAGCACAAGCTTGTCTCTAACTTAGATGGAACAGACCCCTACTGCAGGCCCTGAGCTTCACCCATTCTCCTCACTCTGCTCCCATTTCCCTCCCACACAGTGTTCTTATCCCAAGCCCTCCTCCTGAATCCAGGGGTTTTTTAGAATCACCCAAATCCTGTTTCCTCCTGAAACCTGAGCTGGTGCCACACAGCAAAGCACTGAGGGGCTCTCCAGAGGTGAAAAGGGCCTTCACAACCCCATGGAAAAAGCCTGAAAACCCCACAACTCTTTCCCAAAAGCTCAGTTCTAAGAATCCCTTTTCCATTTCCAGCTCTCAATGTCATTTTTGAGGCCAAAAACACCCAAGAGGTATGACAGCAGTCAGCTCAGGTGGGCTCAGCTGCTGGATTAGCACTTGCCCAGGTGGGAGTGGAGGTTTTGATCCTCAGAGCTTTTCCAGCCCATTGATCTATCCCAACCCTTTCACCAGGTACAAACTTTGCAGCAGAACAAGGCAGCAGTGAATGTCAATGGGACGTGGAAAGGTTTCTGAACAGATGTTTTAATGGGCTGTTTGCTGTTGTGGTCAGAGAGAAATTCCCTTAGATTTCAGGAGCTGGTGGGTAGAATCCCACTCCTCTGGCCCTCAGCTGCTCACTCCCAGGGAGCTGAAGTCTCCAGGTAATGTCCCAACAGCTGCAGAGTCTCCTGGAAGCAGGGATGTGGGAATCACCTGTCAAACAAACAAACAAACAAACAAACAAATAAATAAATAAATAAATAAATCTGTTTGCATTTCCAGCTGTGTTTGGAGATGTTTCTAGCACTTCCCTGGGAGGGTGGAGAGGGGCTGGGATGGAATTCCCAGAGAAGATGTGGCTGCCTCTGGATCCCTGGAAGTGTCCACGGCCAGGCTGGACAGGACTTGGAGAAACCCAGGATAGTGGAAGGAATTGTTGGGATTGGAACTGGGTGAGCTTTAAGGTCCCTTCCCACCCCAAACCATTCCAGGATTCTCTGACTCCATGACATCAGTCCCAGACCTCGAGCTCGGCTGGATCTGGGCACAAAACCCACCAGGGCAGAGCAGACGGAGCTCAGGCGATGTGAAATTCAATATTTTACACCCACACCACTAAAAATAAGGCACCGCCGCCAACTCTTCATCTGGAAAGAGGAGCCACCGATGTCGCTGCGCCTTGGACAAGGCACAGCACTCCACTCCTGACCATATTTAGCCATAAGATCATCTCCCAGGACTTCACAGAATCATGGAATCACGGGATGGTTTGGGTTGGAAGGGACCTAAAACTCAGCCAGTTAGTTCCAACCCCTCTGCCACGGGCAGAGAATCAGGAATTTCTGCATGAGAGCGGAGTTTTAGAGAAAAAAACCCTCTGGCCAAGCGCCAGCTCTGCTGTTGTTATTTCTCCCTGCTATCTCCATACTTCATTTCATCCCCCAAAATCGCTGTGTTGAGTTACTCAAGGTTGTTAAAACGGTGTCATGCTAAGGAGGCAGCAACGGGGAGGAAATTCTGTCTCTAGAAAATGCCCCACACAGCTGAAATCAGGCCACCTATTTAGGTGTCAGGTTTAGATTTTGTCACTGTAAGAGCAGAAACTTGAAACATTTTGCCCTAATGTGTTGAAAGGCAGGAAGACATTAAAGATTATTCATGGAATAAATATTAATTTGCAGGAAGAGGGATTTTTTTCTTTTTAATGCATGAATATTTCAGGCAGTTGCTTGAAGGAAAAGGTGATCATATTCAGAGTGCTGTCTAAATAGTTCCTAATATTAAGGATATCAGGATTAAGGATATAAGGATATCAGGATACTTCATTTTTAAGATGTAACCACAGAATAAAATCCCAGAATGGTTTGGGTTGAAAGTGATATTAAAGACCATCCAGTTTCAACCCCCTGCCATGGGCAACTTCTGCTTAAATTAAAATCCTTCCTAGATTTTCTTTAACTGGTTATTAATAGTGAAAAAATTCCCTCAGAGTCAGTCCTCAAACTTTCCCTCCCAGCTGCTGTAACACCATCACTGTGCTGAACAATTTTAACCACAAACACATTGCACTTTTTGCCCTGAACACCAGAAAATATCTTTATTTTATTCACAGGTCCTGTCAGCTTTTTCCCTCCGAAAACTCAATTCCCTGTGCCAGCAGCACATTAAGACATCGCAGCTTCCCCTCTCCAGCTTTACCTGGTTCAGAATTCCCATTTTTTGAGTCCTGGCTGAGCCTGTGTGGAGCTCTGATACCATCTAGTGTTGATGTTTTAAGTTTTAGCTCTCATGTTTTTCAGGTTCTGTGCTAAGGGTGCAGTTCTGAGCCTCATACTAAGTTCTAGTAAGCTCTCTTCACAGAGTAGGTTGACAAACCAAATCCTTTTCCTGCTGAACACCAAGGACAACTGTTGTAAGTTTTCAGGTCCAAAAGCATAAACAATGGTGAACTAAAGAAGGAAAACAAGAAGGATGAGACTTCACAACCCAAAGGTGAAATTGGACAATTAAACCTCAATGTGCAAATGGACCAAAATTAATTAAAATGTGAGACCTCGTGGCCGGCCGTCCATTTTGTGCCCATTTTGTGCCCGTTTTGTGTCCACCTTGGATGTAGCCCTGCTCAGGCTCTTGTCCTGCCCAAGGTGTTCCCTTAAAGGCCCTGCAATAAATATTTACTTTATTCTCTAGCTGTGTTCAGTCCCTATTTCAGCTCAGCCTTCCCAAGGCACCAGTGTTACTGGGGAAATCCTCAGCTGCTGGATGTGGCTTTTCCTCGTTGATGTCACGACAGAAGGGGAGGATTGGGGTGAGGAGAGCAGGCACAGCAGCTCCTCCTGCTGTGGTTGGGGAAGAGCAGGTCCAGCAGAACTGGCAGGAGAACAACTCAGAATCACAGGATCAGGGAATATCCTGAGCTGGAAGGGACCCACAGGGATGTGCAGTCCAGCTCCTGGCCCTGCACACAACCATGCCCAAAGTCACATTTCCCTGCCCTTCCCCTTGCCAGGAAGATGCAATGAATCTCCTCCTCTCTCCTGTGCTGGGTGTTCCTGCTGTAACTGGAGTAAGGCACAGCTGAATTCTTGTGATTATCATGGAATTCTGGAATGGTTTGGGTTGGGAGGCACCTTCAAGACCATCTCATCCCAGCCCTCTGAAGTTCCTTTAGCTGCTCCTGTGGCTTCACCTCAAGGCACCACCTTTGTCTCACTCCTTCGGGTGCCCTCTCATAGCTGAGTATCTTATATTTTGGCGACCAAAACTGCTCAAAATACTGGAGGAGAGGCCGATGCCAGTGCAGGGTGTGGTGTGGGGGGTCTTGACTAATGAGAAATGTAACAATTTCTCTGTAAGAACCAATCAGGTCCTGGCAGAATGGGTGTGAGAGGTCTCCGTAATTAGGTGGGCAGTTACTCTTCATGGAAGAAATTGGCAACTAAATGTGAAATCACCAATTAGGTACTGGTGGAAAGGGTTTGAGGGTCTCAGTAATTACAGGGTGTTCATGTTTTCAGTAACGACTACATTTGAAATAACCAATAAAGTTATTGAGGCACGCGTGTGGGGGTTTAAGAACATCAAACCGGGCAGATTTGTTGTAAAGTAGTTCGAACTTCAGGAATTAACGTGTGGCCTTAATAGATTTGTGAGTATGAGCTTCATCCAGGGTCAGCTTAAATCGAGTGTTAATGGTCACACAATGTGTGATGGAGGAATACATGTTAAAAGGGGAATATGTAGTATTTGGAACTGTACCCATTGCCCACACAGCGCGGGACACAGACACACGGGGCACAGCACCCGCAGGGCGCTGCGCGGATGCCCATTTTGCGGAGAATCAAGCCTTTATCCATCTTTTTTTATCTCAAAAGCGGTTCCAGCGGTTTTTATTCCAAGAGTTTTGATTTCCGCGGTGCCGGCCCGCCGGCCGTGCCCTCAGCAATGATGGCGGGCGCTGTGAGGGCGGAAGCGGCGCGCGGGGCCCGCCAGGGGTCGCGCTCCCGGAAGCGCTCGGGCCTTCAAAGAGTGGCGGGCAGCGGGAGCG
>WEIU01019157.1:3909-19501 GCA_013389925.1 Aegithalos caudatus
TGTCTTTCAGCAAGCTTCTCAGTCTTAGTAAGTTTGAGAATATTTATATTTTATTTATTTTTGGGTCCAACAAGACTAGAGAATTACTACACTCTCACTGTTTGATTCCCTGCTTCTGCAAGTAGTTTCCTGAATAATATGGATATGATTACTTTGGCTAGACTCAGGATTGGACAGGTTGTTCAGGATTCAGTATACAAGTAAAAGAGATTACAATATTTTAATTGCCTATTTTTTACCCTCTGACTTGCCACATTATCATGTTTTGCTCTTGGCTTTCTCTTCTTTCCAGATGATATGCTTTTAGTAGAAGGAATGTCAATGAAGGAGGAGGAGATTGTTAGTGCTGCACACCTTATTCAAGCTGCTAAACTTGGGAATACAAAAGCAGAGAGCATTCTCAGAACAGGTGAGAACATAGCCCAGAGGGTGAAACACTTCCATGACTATATCTTAGGGGATACAGAAATGGTAGTACACTGTGACACAGTATAGAAATTACTAATGGTAATGAAATTTTAAATATAAATGTTGGAGAAAATGGCAGTAGAAGTGTTAAAAGTATCTGTTCCAGTTAAAAATATTAAAAGGTTTTGCAAAGATCAGTTGAAAAAAGAAGTCTCAACATAATCATACTGGAAAAATCTGTGACATTTCATTGTAGGCAAGTGAATGGCTGGTCTGAGGTAGCAAAGGTAATTTATGTTATGTGTTACTTTACATGGGGTGTTTTACTGGTTTACTAGTTTTAAGCGTGGTCCTCCCTTTACAGTAATGGTTAACAATAGGGTGGTAAAGTGATGCCTTGTTTTGTCTTTTCACATCCATAATGTTGAATAATGCATTATTGTGCGTAAAAATTTGCCTTTTCTTTTTTACTTTCAAAAGAAAAGTTAATAGCAGACATATTACCTGATATCATAAAACTCTGTGGAACAAAACACTTTACTGACTTCCCAGTGTTATTTGCTGCTAACAGAACTGTTTCAACTACTGATGCCAGAACTGCTCTGAGTATTTCTACTCAATTTCTCATTACTTCATCTTTTCAGCTGGGACGGCACTAGGCCTTGGCGTTGTGAACATTCTACACACCGTGAACCCATCTCTTGTGATCCTTTCTGGAGTTCTAGCTAACCACTATGTTAATGCTGTCAAAGATGTGATAAATCGACAGGCGCTGTCCTCTGTTAAAACAGTGGATGTGGTGGTCTCAAATCTAGCAGATCCTGCTCTTCTTGGAGCTGCTAGCCTGGTACTGGATTATACTACACGTAGAATATACTAGAAGAATTACAAAAGAAATTAGAGAATTGGACTATTCAAATTCCTATGGGTGGAGGGAATACTTTGCCTCAAATTTTTCTTTGATGAGAGCAGCTAATGAATCAGAGTAGTGTTCTGAGTAGTTAGTGACTACTTAGCATTTCCTATTTGAGGTATTATCTTTTTGTATTTTTCCTAAATTTCAGCTGACTTCATTGGAAGTAATGTGCAATTCTGTTTTTTAAGCACCTCTGTTGGTAAGCCTATACATTACTTTTGAGTGTGGCTGAATTATTTATGAGCATCTCTTGCTGTATGGGGATAATGTGTATGGTGTGTAAAATTATTGTAAGTCTTGGGGATCCATATCTCATTTCCCACCTATGTGAAATGAGTTTACCAGCTTTTCAGTTTCCAGGATTCCACCCACAAAGTAAATATGATGTAATCACCAGTAGCAGGTAATAATTTCAGTGGGTGGAAACTAGGGCATCTATAATAAAAAAAAAAAAAAGGCTACACCTAGAAATTCATTTTCATTAAGCACTTGGTAGAGGCAACTAAGTTTATTTATTATATCATCTCTAAAGGGCAGAGTCCCATTTTAGAAGCTTTGCATATGAAGGAAAACACCTACAGTTTACTGAGCTTACAGCCTGCAGAGGAGTCCAGACAGACTGATCAGTATAGCAGCGAGCATCTTTGTCTTCTGGCTATGGCCAATAGTAAATTGTTTGAATTTTAATTTTGGGGGATTTCTCAAGAGAATCTATTTTCAGGGAGGAGGGCTGCTTATTCTTTGGTAGCCAGGTAGATGAAATTCAGCCACATGGCACAGCTCATTATGAAGAATCTACCTTTCACTGCAGTGACATGGTGCATCCCCTCAGCCACTCGGGTGGCTGTAGGTGCACTGTTCTTTTCCTGCTTTCACCATCAGCTTTCAGGATGGAAAAAAAATCTGATCCTTATCCTTGCTTTCAGAGCATTCAGAGGCCTAGAAGAAAAGTAAGTCAAATGCCAGTGAAGGCTTGCCTTAGTAAGCTGTGGTTTGTATTTCTTTAATGAGTCCTTGATATATAGTGCTGTCTTTATCCAGCTGCTTTTTTAGCATATTTCAAGATGCTGGAGAAATTGAAAAACCAACCCATCTATCAGCTAATCCAGAAAGATAGCTCTAGGGGAACACTCACAAGACTATCCTGTCCTGAATTTAATGATCTATTTTGGCATCTAACTCAGCCACTGATATTCTCAGAAGTCCAGTAATCTGTTAGTACAAGGGCTACTTCCACACTTGAACTTCTTGTCCAATCAAAACGAAACAATTTTCTAAGCATTGTATAGCATTGTACTCTACTATACAATGAATTTGGACTGAATAGCTCCTAGTACACTTGCTAATTCCGGGATATAATCTATACAGATTGTTTTTACTTTGCCCTCTCTTCCACAAGGACTGGAAACTTACTGGTAACTCACATCTTCAGAGCAGATTTCAGGAACACCACCAGATCTCCCTCCTGATGTCTCCAGGAAAAATCCTGCAGCCTCTGTACCATAGTTTTCTCAAACTTGGCAAATAACTGGTTCTTAACTGTTTGCCAAGTTGTACTAGGCTTTATGTAACCAAGGAGTTTTAGTTCTTTTTCCTACACATCCTGGTTAACTGGATGATTTCCAGCCTTCAATACGAGAGCACTAGCTCTATGAGCATGTCAGGGAGAAACTGGCATTTCTCTGCAGTGACAGTAGCTCATACTAGGAGTATTGAGGTTCTAATAATGAGGAGGCCTGTCATTTGATCTTTCCATCCTCTACCCTCACAAGGAATGCCTGGCTGGAATGCCTGGCTAAAAGTGGGACCAGGCTTTTGCTTTCCAGACCCTCTGACATTCTGTATTTCTGGTATCTCAGAGTCAAACTGTTTTTTGCTAGGAGCTGAAGGAAGGTTGCAGGCACAAAAAAACCATGACAGACTAAAACACAGTTGAAAAGCTTTACACCTTTTAACGTCTTGTCATGTTAAGAAAACAATTCTTCAAATGCTTTTGAAAATGCTTTTTTTTCTGTCAATTGGCCAAGAACTTGCTGCATATGTACAAGTGGTTTATAAAATCAGAAAGAATAAAAAATCATATTTAATAGCGTAATCGTGGTTTTGTGTCTCCTCCTTTCCCTGTTCAGAAGCATCCTTTGAACTTCAGGTACTTTAACGTGGACCAGAGATTTTATGGACGTTAGCCCCCAGCTGTATCCAGTCCCAGAAGAACCAAACATCATATATTCACAGAATGTCTGCAATAGCGTACTTAGGTGATGCTGGCTCAGTGTCCTTTAGTGTAGCCCATACCACGATGATCATGGACTCCAGCGAGGGCAAACCAGCCTTTATAGCCAATACTGGGAAAAATGTAGAAACAAAATCCCTTTCCTGAGTAGTTACCAGTCTTTCAGATCCTAAAGCAGCAGGGCATTCTCATTACCTGCACTGGCAGCAGCTGCTTGTATTCCCTGTTGTGTCTTGGGTGGTTTTGCAGTGTCCATGGTAAGTGCATGTGGTATCCTAACTGTGGGAGCCTTGGCAGGAATGCCACTCTCCAGCCCTCCCAGCAGAACTGCGTACATAAACAGCTTGGGCAAGACGAGTCCCCTCATGAACTTGGATGTTTATGATCAGCATTACATAAGCAAGCAGCAGCAGTAGAATGCCAAAAGGTTGGAAAGCAAACTAAAACTGGAGTTCTTAGTTCTGTAACTTTTAATTCATGTAACCAATGTAAGGCCTCTACAAGTTCCTATACCCTGTTGCTTCCTGCAGCTGGTGGAAAAAGACTGCTTTGTCCACAACAGTTCTCTGTTACCACAGAAACCCAGAGCCAGGACTTGCAATCATGAGGACACCAGCTGAGGCTTGATAGCTATCTTTTTACAGATCATTGCTGATGCTGTGCAAACCACATAGCTAATCCATACAGAATTAAGGTTTAGAATTTCTTTTTGGTCTCCTGCCCATCAAGTTTAGTTATTCAGTATTTTGAATCTTTGATCTGCCACCCAGACACTTGGAAATAACAAATTCATTAGTTTTCTGGTGGTCTTGAAGCACTGTCTACTTCCATTTAATTGTAACAAAATTGTCAAAAAACTTGCACATATTACCAGTGGAGGCAAGAGTAATTTTGTACTACAAAAACACTACACAGACGAAGGTGCAGACATAATTTATACTTGGATTCAGTGAAATCTTACCACTGTGTCCCTTTCAAATGCCATGGTGACATTGCAGGTGTAAGTATAAAACACCTGGGCTGTATACCTCTTGGAGCATTCCAGGTAATTGTATTTGGATGAGAACTAGTGCCGCAGCACAAGGTTCTGCAGAGGAACATGATTGCCGGCATGACAAGTACCATTGGAGGAATCCTCTTGGCAAAGACTATAGATGCCCATGTTGTCTATTTTGAAATACAAGCCAGTAATGTGTGTGTTTCCCTGTTAACTGGTTGCTCAGGAAAAAAAAAAAAAAAAAAAAAAAAAAAAAAAGCAAGAAACAGATAAGCCATGTTCTTTATGGCTGCTTAAAACTTCACCATGTTCCACAGGCTAAAAGGATGAATGCACAATGCTGTTGTTTTCAGGCTCCCTGCTTTCCAATGAACCCATGACCTCTCCATCCCCCTTCTTTACAAATGCTCATTGTAATTTCAGACTGCCTGGCTGCTGGCTGCCACCTGATCAGAAGCTAAACAAAGCAAGTTCTATACCAGGATGTATTCAGCAGGCGTCCACAGCTTCTCTCTCAATAGTGCATGAGATCTTCATGTGCATGCACCTGGGATTGTGTTTGAAGGATAGGAAGTATCCAGGTGTTTTTCCAGATTCCACTGACTAACACTATGGAGATAAGCAGCAACAGTGGGAAGCTAAAGCCAGTTAACCAGATTGGGCACACACAGCAGGCCAGAGGTAGCACAACATTGTCACATGAAGTTACAAAACAAAATGACAGGTGCTGACCTCTGAACAAAACAAGTCAATGTCTAGAAACACAGACAATTCATTTGCCCAAATAAACCTGAGGATTCTTTTTCTGTGTCACAAGGTCTAAGTATCTAAAATAATTCTGACACAGAAGATGTCCTGACTCCAGAGTGCTGTTTGGTTCTGAGCTCCCCAGTACATGAGAGACATAAGCTCACCAGAGAAAGCTCAACCAAGAGCCACAAAGATTACAAAGCAATCAGCATTTCTCCTGTGAGGAAGGGCTGAGAGCTGGAACTGTTCAACCTGGAAACAAGGCGGCTTAGGGGAATCTTACCAATGTATAGAAATACCTGAAGTGAGAGTGCAAAGATGCAGGCCAGGTTCTTTTCATTTGTGCCATGACAGGAGACACTGGGCACAGACTGAAACACAGGAGGCTCCATCTGAACATCAGAAAACACTTCTTTACTGTACAGTTATCCAAATACTGGCAGAGGTTGCCCAGAGAGGTAGTGTAATTTCATTTCTTGAAGATCTTCAGAAGCTGGCTGGATATGGTCATGGGTGACAGGCTCAATGTGGTTCTGCTTGAGCAGAGGAGCTGAACCACATGACCTCTAGAGGTCCCTTCCAACCACAGCCAGTCTATGATTTTGTGACAGCACTTGTAAAGGAGACAGTGAGATATAGCATACTTGAATGTAAAATTAAGGCGAAGAGTTAATCTGCAATATCTCTGCACCAGTTAGTGGAGGTAATCAGAACCCACAGAGCTGAATTTTAAGTGTTCCAGCAGGATGAAATATGTAAATAATCCCCAAACACTTTCTTACACTCTGCAAACCCAGTATATAAAATAACTGCTTTAACTTCTATAACATTGCTTTGGTCTTACATTTGAGTCTTTGTCCATTTTATTGGATTGACGCTCTAATCTACATCCATAGCCAGATAAAATATTCTGTAAAATAAGAAAATGTGGTGATCAGTAAGTACCACAATTCAGGTGTGCAGGAACCCCTCTAATCTGATAAATTCTCCTAAATTCATACTAACACTTTAAAGACTGTATATTTAATGAAATAGACTTTATTAAATTATCAACTCATTTAGAATGCCTTTATTTTCAGGGCTTTTGAGTGTGCAGCAAAAAGGAAATTTTCACTCAAGCCAAATGCCTAACTAGCTAGCAATGAGTATCAGTATTCTATAGACTTGCTCTGTGCTTCAGTCTTGTTGAACTCACCTGCCGTATTCTTGTGCAGTTCAGAACGTATCTTCTTGTCTTAATCTTCCATGAAATCAAGCTTTCAGACCTATAATCTACTTCTCACTACCACCCATCAGCAGTGCAATACACTTGCAAACATGATAGTAGCACCAGTCATTGCAGCAGGAAGGTACAGCTACAGCTTTACTGCAGCCCAGCTGGAAACCATTTATTCACTACCTTACCCAGCAAAGGGACACAGCTGGTAAATAGTTGCTATGCAGTAACATCCTCAGTCTTCATACATTGTAGTCTACAACCTTTTTTAAACTACCTGGACTAATCTTCCAGCTTGTATATAAAAGGTATTAAAGCAATTACACTACACAGCAGTTAAGATATTGTGTCTTTGATAAACATGGTGAAATAACGTAGGAGATTGAACAGATTAGTTTTAGAAGACAGATGGCTTCTAAAGGTAAGGTTTAGCACAGCAAGTCTAGAATACAGCTCCTGTGACTGTTAGGTGAGCCAAGGAAGCAGAACAGAGATTTTCTAGATCGGTTTGTTTCAGATTGAACCACCTTGATAGACAGCTCCAGCCTAGAGATGGGAAGCAGTAAGAGCAAGTCTTCCCTTCTCTTTCTCCCCAACTCTGCTCTTCACCACCCTAGTGGGAGGAAGTGTCTGCAAAGGTCAGTGAGGATAAGGACACAGTTCAAAAACAGCCAAGCAGCCTCCGCACCACAGATCTTTGCATATGAAGACAGCATTGAAAACGTAGCAGAACAGAGTAAGATAGTAGAACATCAAAAGTCTTAATTGTTCACTGCTCTCTCCTACATGTTGAGCCCGAGATACACAGCCAGAGTGACAGACAGCAGCAGCTATACAGAACTACTTACCTGCAGAAGGCAGTGTCCTCAGTCCCACTGGAAGCAAGATAAGCCCCTTAACAAGCCTGCTGTTGTAGTTTTCCTGAGCAGTTGTCTAGTGTGATAAGGGAGAAGCTTTTAAACTAAAGCTCTCAAGAGCTTTAAGGAAGCTTAATGAAACGAGCAGGACATCCTTGCAGAGACCAGAAGCACTGCTGGCTGGACATTCACCAGCAAGGAAAAATCCGTAACAATCCAGAGAAATATTTACCTTACACTTAATTCAAACACCAAAAGGAAGCAGGAGACCTGCTCAGTTTATCCAAAGTCAACACATTTTGCTGTTTAACAGATCTTTAATACCAGTAATGTGGGAAGTGACACCTCAGTGCACAACAGCACAGAGACTACAGTTTTGGAGGTTTCCCATTTCAGACACAGAAAGGAAACATCAGGAAGAACATGCAATCAAACAATGATCAGCTCTAGATACATCATGATGAGGTCCAAAAAAACACATTGAAACAATTAATCAAATTACTGCAAACATAGCTTCTCTGAGTATGGTTAAGATATTGCATTTGTAGTGTTTCCATCGAGCTTTGCTTCAGCGAACCAGCGGAGCCTGCTTGAGCGAGATGAGGACTGAACGCATGCGGGACACATCTTTTGCCTGCTTACTAGACTTGGGATTAAAGTCACAGAGCTGAGCCACACGTTCCCACTCAGTGCCTGGAAAAACTTCTTCTGCATCATTCACAAAGGCTTCTTCAGCTGCCCTAAAAGCAATGCAATGCACCTTGTGTTAATGCTCAGCATATAAGGCACTCCTTCCCTCTTACAGGATGCAGTTTTCTTTCAGCATGTTTCAAAAGAGATGTGACCTGACAGCTGCTTGTGGACATTATGGCCACGTAAGCTCCCACTGCCCCAGTCCTGGAAATGAAAGTAGACTGCAATAGTACGCTACGCACAAGCAGTGCAGAGGATTGCAGAGGATTGTGTAAAATGTTGGAATACAGGTGTTTGGTTTTAAGAACAGTTACTGAGTCTTTGCCTAAAGAGTCGCCACACAAGCTTCCAGAAAGTAAGGTATTTCTATGTAGGCATTTTATTTATGGAGAAATGCCCAGGTCTTAACAAGTTAAGCCTCTGCCACTTGATGGCTTACTCTGGACATTTGCCAGCTGGAAATTTACAACTGCCTGCAAGCGTGTCTTAAACAAATTCCATTTGAGGATTTAAATCAGCCCCAAGGCCTACAGGCCATCATCAAACTATCTGCTGATGATTCTCAATGCTGTGGTGAAGCAGCATGAATCATAAAGAATTTGAGTCACGAATCCCATGTTTGTGAGTGCAATAGACTACAGCATATCTTGGCAGAGGAGATGACTTGTTTGAGATCACTTCACAGAACAAACATATTTCCCATGCTCTCACCCTAAGGAGACTCTGAGGAGGCTTTGTACATTATGTACTGGATAGTGCCAGTGGTTTCCCAGCTGTATTATTTTGGCTTTTCTATGCTGCCAATAGCATTGCTTCAATGCAGGGATAACACTCCAGCATCTAGTTTACATGAACTGTGGGGCCCTGGTAGCTGCCTGAGTGCAGAAGCAGTAAGCATCAAGAAAGCAAACCAAATCCATCTACTCCAACAAGCAGTACAGAGAAAGCAGTGAAAATGACTCTCCCATGAGGGTTCAGCACTATTCACAGGGATGATAAGGTTACAGACACCACTGAAGACAAGGATCACTACAACACTGCTACTTTATGTGACATGACACTTTTAAGGGGCAGTGAAGATTTTTTTACTTAACTGTTCTAGGCTGTAGCAAGGATGATTTATGTTTGTGCTTAAAGGTGAAGAGAAGAAAAGAAACAAGGAGAGAAAGTTTAAGTCAGATATAGAAAATGAGAATGAGTTTAATGCAGATGATTAGCTGGCTGAACATGCACTAGTAGCTTAGCCTACATTCAGGAAACAGGCAGCCAGTTTTATTATGCAGCACTTACACTGCACATTTGCATTGGACATATGAAAGGGTTTTATTGAAAAAAATCTAGCAAAACCAACTCCAGGAGATTTCAGAAAAGTTAAACACCACCTGTAAATCCATCATTTCACAAGTCTTGGTTTACATCCACCTACAGTTAGCTGTGAATTTCACACCAAACCTTCAATATTAATGCACTCAAAGCCACAACACGGCTCACCAATACACCTTCTAAAGGTGTCACCTTAGAATCTGTGACATGTCCATCTTTCAAGTCAAGTCTACAAATTAAGGGAAGAAATTAAAATACATGAACAAGCCAATGAACATTGCAATCCTTCTACCCCTCAGAAACTAGCATACTCACTGAGGCTTGAAAGTCTGTTTTCACTAACCTATTAGGCTGGCAAAACGTCAACACTGCTCCTAAATGTCTTCCCAACAGTTTACACCGATTTCCCAATACCACCTTCTTGCACTTTCCATTTGTTCTATAACAGCCTCCTATTTCTATATGCCCGCATATTTTCTAGCCTGATTTATGTCAGGCAATTTATTTCTACCTTCCTTGGCTTGTGAACCTTTATGTGCAAGCATTGCTTGAATATTTTTCTGATATGTAGGCAGAGCAGCAGGTGGTCACTGCCCATTACAGAGTTAAACATTGCTGCTCTGTGGAAGGACTAAAGGACCCATGTGAAACTGCAGGCACTAGCCCACACCCCCAGCAAAGCCATCTTGCTAAGCAACATTCACTGGCCTGGAAGTAACTGTAAACCCTCAGGTCTAAAGACTACTGAAGTCATTACCAAAATTCCAGCAGTAGTACACTACATGGCTTAATCTGAAAGGCTTTGATAGGCTTTGTGCACTGACACTGCACTTAATACTGCAGACCAGAAGAGGTCCAAAAACTAAATATTCAGAAGGCACCTTCAGACATTCAACACTATTTCTGATCCTGCTTATTATCGTGTTGACTAGCAAACAGAATTAGTAGTTAGGCAACATACACATAACCAATCACGTCAGCGAAGGGTTGTTTGTAGAAAGCTTCATCTGCCACCCTAGGTAGCAAGTAGTCCAACAGGCAGGCAAGCAGGCAGGAGAAAAGAGATAAGGATGAGAAGTACGGAACACAGCTGGAGGCAGTTTTAACAAGCACATTAACCTTGCATCACCTAGACTTACTATAACAGGAAAGCAGTTATTACATGGAATGTATCAATTAAACCATTGGTCAGAGGGGCAACACAGAAATTCTGCTACATCCTAGAAGTTTGGACCAGCTAGTTGAGGACTAGGACCCCAATGTTAACATTAGACTGCTCCCAGAGGGTAGAAAGTACCATCAGGCAAGAGATCCTACCAGGGTGATGAGAATGCCAAACACTTCTGTGCAACGCAACACCTGTTTAATAATCCCTACTCCAGACTCCACATCCCACACTCACTGGCCATAATAAAGCTATGAGGGTATCATGAGCTCTGGCCACCAACTAGAACAGTACTAATCCTATCTCCCTTTCTTGGCCCAATCAAATGGTAGTGAATTCCTCAGTGAATGGAAGTGGCAAATTCATCCTTCTAAAGGCAGTGTAGGCCTCCTTTCTCCCTTTAGAAAGAAGAGTAGTCTACCTAGGACTTTACTAATAAAGACAAACCTGATGGCCGTTTTGATCAGAAAAGTGGTATTCCAAAAAATCGAAGAAAAAAACAACAACAAAATGAACAAAACAGCAGTTCATCTTGAACCCTATGAGTTCCCAAAGTACAATGCAGTCCTGATGATTACCTGGACAGAATGAAGTAGAGATTTAAAAGGCATTAATTGAGATCTATCAATTTACCTTCATGTAGCTTGAAGTCAAAATTCCACAGGGAACTTGTAAGAAAGTGTAAGAGCTTACTATTCCAGCAACCAAGTCATCACTTTCTGCCACAGGACCCATAATCAGACAATTCAAACCACTACAGACAGTCAGGATTTAATTTCTCACTAGTAGAACTGAGTCATGTTATTTCTGAACTGCTTCCAAAAAGAGCAGCAAAAGATTTTAAGACATTTAATGAAATTACTTGTAGCAAAGGTTAACTAGAATGCCACTTCCATATGTTCTAAAGGAACCAAGTAAGAAAGCTAGTCTCAGGGTAGGTAATTGCAGACACTGAAGGCCTGTGCAGCTGGGAGCATGACAGTAAGTGGGTAGAACAAAATATTTTCTGGCCATGTACGAGCTTCATGTCCTGAGGGATCCTCAGTAATACTTGGTTATCATCTTAATGCTTCCTGGACACTTAATCTAGATTAAAGGAAATTTAAAAAGATAGGTAGTAGGAGCATTTACTTTAATGATCTGAAGGACTATTGCCTTAGGACATAAAAGAAGTATTCCAACCTCCCTCCCCAATTATTTTCATAACTAGAACCGTAACTCTTCGGCTAGCTGGAGAAACTTTACCTGTTACTGGCTTTTGTTTTCTCAAGCTTTTCATCTTGCCTTGCATACCACTCCTCCAACTCTTTTATTGCTTTCTCTTTCCATTCTGCTTCCTGCTTTCGTGAGTTTGCATCTGAAGATTTAAGAATTACTTTGTCAGTCATGTTTGTATCCAAATGCATCTTGCAAATATTTCAACTGATGGTTCACAGTGCACTCTAGTGCAGACAGTTCCTTCACCAACTCAGATAAGGGTTAGGAGATTTCCTGCTTTAGGCTGTCAGAACTCTAAATATTATGAACATTCAAAGGATTAGCTAAACAGAATTCTGTGCTGTGTAACTGGGACACTCCACTTCACTTTAGGATAGGCATTTTGCAGAGTAGTTCAGATTCAGTAGATCTGTTGGTCTGCAAACTGCTCAAACTAGAAACAGTCACCTTGCTATGCCAGTGCTGGAACAAAGCTTAGTAAATCCTCTGTGCTTAGACAAGGTGAAGGAACCTGGCACTCCACATACTTTTACACACAGCCTAAAGTAAACCTCATCTGCTGTAACTAGCCCAAAAAAGGAGTAAAAGGGTCAGCTCTACCCAGAATTACATTTTACAAAAGGTTCCATCCTAACAATTTCAAGCAAAGGCTCCTCTGTCATGTAAGTGGGAAGCACACCAGTTTGTAGTCTCTTAGACGCTGTACATGGGTAGGTACCACTGCATTTGACTGTGTATTTAGTTTAGTTAATAAGCCATTACTTTCTTAATTTAGTTATTAGAGTAAGATCCATGTGACAACAGACGGCCTCAGCAATTACAAAATGAGTAATCTTTATCCTTGGAAATAAACTACTAATGCCTGCAGTATTCTCATCTTTTTAACTTACAAAAGCTGTTCATTTTCTGTCATCTCATCTATAAGCAAAGGTTCAGAGAGCCACATCCTTGCTGACTCCCACACCAGTATTAAGTCTGCTTACTAGGAGACTCATCCAGGCTTGCTCCTTGAACTCAGGAACATGTTAAGGCTCCAAAGGCAGTCCATGGTTCAGAATTGCACTGCTTAAGAATCACAGAATGGCTTGAGTTGGAAGAGGCATTAAAGATCACCTATTTCCACCTCTTCTGCCATGAGCAGGGACACCTTCCATTAGACCAGACTGCTCAAAGCCCCATTCAGCTTGGGATGGGGCATCCACAGCTTCTCTGGGCAACCTGGGCCAGTGCCTCACCATCCTCACCATAAACATTTTTTTCCTAATGGCTAATCAAAACCTACCCTCTTTCTGTTGAAAGCCACTACCCCTTGTAAACTACACACCCTTGTAAAAATTCCCTCTCCAGTTCTTCTGTAGGTCCCCTGTAGGTACTGGAAGACTGCTCTAAGGTCACCCCAGAGCTTTCTCTTCTCCAGCTGGAAACAACCCCAACTCTCTCAGCCTGAGAGAAGCTGACATTAAGTTACTCAACGAATACCATGCTTACCAAGTTGCTCCAGGCGCTCCTTTTGCTCCTCTCTCCACTTACGAATACTTTCTGGTTCTGATTGCAGGCGATCTACTTGGGAGATGGCAGCATAGCAGTCTGTGGGACCATTACTCTCCTTGGAAGGAAGGAATAGTAAAGTCATTTGTGCATAACAAGCGAGTAGTCCAGATAACTGGACAGATAACACTCCAGATAACTGGACAGCTATATAAAGTTAGACTCTATTTGAACTGAGCTAATAACATTCATTTGATATTACAACACATTTCCACCATTAAAAAAAAACATCTTGCTACAAGTTACAGCAGAATTGAAGGAAATTAACACAGGACTTCCTCCAGAAATCAAGGATTAAAAAAAAAAAAAAAAATTCAAGACAACTGGAAATAAGTGCACAAACACTTAGAGCCAGAGCACACTAAGCCTCTAGAATGCAGCACCTCACTATACAGTGAATTCTCTATACAGAGTGAATTCTCTGAGTTCATCTCACCTGACCAAAATTACAAGAAAGTAATTTTCTTTAGAGTTTTGTGCACAGGAGTATAAAACATTCTTTGCAGCTTATTTGTCTACTTCAGGAGACATTTGCATATCACATTACAAAATCTGAATTGCTGTATGCAGCTTATAACACAAGAGGCATTTCAATATTTAATCATCAGAACAGTGAGAGTACTAGCATCCTTTTCACAACGTAACATCTCAAAGACTTGAAATGAATAGGGCTAGCATTAATACACCAGATTTACAATGCTAATGAATATTGTGGTATTTGCTACAGAAGATACTCTAACAACTTTTATTGCTTCATCCTACCCCTAACAGAGTTAAGAAATACCACTCCTATGAGTACTGTGTCGATTGCAGCTGACCACAGATTTGGCTGTGCCTTGCCCCTCTCTGGACCTCCCGTAGCCCTCAATGAAGGAATAATGCTAAGAGAAGACATTAGGCTGGTACAACAACACCAGGCTTCATATTTCATCCAAAGCAAAATAAACTGGCCAGCTGCAGGGCCAGCTAGTTACAGGGAGCTAGAACATAAGTTAATGTATAGCCCATTCAGTCTCTTCATTCTCATTAAGACGAAGCTCCTCAACCAGAGCAACTGGTCTCTTAGAATTCCAAACACAAAATAAAGTTATCTAAAGAGGGCAATCTACCTTCTGTTGTACAAGGAAGTGCCTGTAAAACACAAGCTGTCCCATCAATCTCACAGTAATGCTGAGGATATAAGAATGTCAGCAGCAGTGAAAGCTGTTTGTGTCTCCACAAAGCTCAGCATTCAGTTAAAACACTAAGGAGAAATACATTGCTCCTGTGTTGCTTCCTTCCCAAGCACTTTAATGAAGGCTAACCAGCCAACTGTGACACCAGGCAATGACCATGCCTTGGACAAACTGGTGTGAAATTCAGTTACAACAAAGTGATTGCCTTAGCATGCCTCATTCCTCCCTGACACCAATAAAGCAGGTGTCTCTCCCCTTTGTGATTACCATGACTGTCTAACGTGCCTTCATGCTGCGACTGATCTTTTTAGCAATCAGCTAAATTTCAGGCACCTTCATGTCACTAAGAAATGTACGTTCTCAGTCTGTTTCTTGTAAGATTATCTTGGTAAGACAACCAGGATGCATTAATTATCTTTAAAGAGCAAGTAACTCTGAAAACTTTGCTTTAAACCAGGTAATCAGAGCACACTTTCAGCTTAGCAGCCAGTGCAAGTCAATGTAAAGTCACATCACAGAGCCTATTAGTGTGCTTTACAGTGCCTGTGTACTGTTAAGCCACATTTCAAAATGAACAGCTGCTTCAAGTTGCTTCTAACTTCAGAGGATGGGCATAATTAAGAACATTCACAACTTTATGAGATGAACTACCAGCAGACCCTCCTCAGATAAGAGACTAAATTACCTTAAAGGCAAGAAATAAGAAGTATTAGTCTACAGTAAGGTAAGGTTCTCCGAGTAGAACAGCACATTCTAAGTACAGAATACTTCTATCTTACCTGATAGACATCCCCGTTAACCACTCCATCAACGGCACCTGTAAAGAGGTGACTTGTTTAGTCATTTCAGAAAATATAGAACAGCCAAATTTACTGATTTCTTTAACTTGTATGGAAAGCTTTACTAGAGTATGTAATGTGGGAGTTGTGAAAGTGAATGTTACTTCATACCCTTCAAGGACACTTCCTTCTCCCTGCACTTTTCTGGACATGCATGAAAACCTAAGTGAGCCACCATTCCACAGAACCAGAAATACAAAGTCATTTCTTCATCATGAGATCCTGCTTCTAACAAACAGAACTGATGCTACTAC
>WEIU01019157.1:26037-39209 GCA_013389925.1 Aegithalos caudatus
GGTTGCCTCTGCCAGCTTGCCAAGCACAGGCGCTCTGCTGGGACAAGACACGGGTCCGTCGGCAACTTGGAAACAAATTCGAACCCGCAGATTACGTCCAGAACAGCTGTTTTCTGTTTTTCTCTGGTGATTTTGGGTGTCTTCTGTCTGACATAGGGAAGCTTGGTGTCACAGAAACACAGCAAATGTTGGGTTGGTAGGGACCACAGTGGGTCATCTGGTTCAACATCCCTGCTTAAGCAGGGTCATCCCAGAGCATTTGGCACAGGATTATGTCCAGACGGTTTCTGAATATCTCCAGTGAGGGAGACTTCACACCCTCTCTGGACAATCTGTTCCGATGCTGTCACCCACACAGTAAAGTTCTTTCTCATATTCAAGTGGAATTTACTGTGCATCAGTTTTTGGCAGTTGTCTCATATCCTAGTGGTTGGCACCACCAAGAAGAGCCTGGCTCCTGCTCTTGACACCCCTGCCTTTAGATATTTATACGCATTAATGAGATCAAACCAGTGTAAATTCAGAAAGCATGTGTTCCATTGACTGTGTGTTGACAAAATGTTCGTTGGAAGGGCAGTGATTTCTGAATAATTTTTTTGACAGTTTCATCAGTTCCTGCATCTGGCTTACAACACAGCTAGAATCATACAATTGTAGAATGTTGAGGGATTAGAATCGACTAAAAGGTCATCTAGTCCCAACGCCTGCTGCCTTGGGCAGGGAAGCCTTCCACTAGAGCAGATTGTTCCAGGCCTTATCCAACCTGGCCTTCAACACTGCTAGCGTTGGGACATCCACAGCCTCCCTGGGCAACTTGTTCCAGTGTCTCCCTGCCAGAAGACTAAAGAATTTCTTCCTAATATCTAACCTAAATTTCCCACCTTTCAGTTTGTACCCCTTGCCCTTTCACTACAGTTCCTGACATTGACTCCCTCTCCAGTTTCCCTGTAGTACCCTTCAGTTATTGGGAGGCTGCACAACCTTCTCTTCTCCAGGATGAACAGACCCAACTTCCTCAGTCTGTCTTTGTAGGGGAGGTGCTGCAGTCGTCTTACCAACATTGTGGCCTCCTCTGGACTTACTCCAACAGTTCCATGTCTTTCTTAATGCTGAGGGCATTGGAACTGTGTGCAGTACTCCAAGTGGGGTCTCAGGTGAGCAGGGAGGGGGACAATCACCTCCTTTGACCTGCTGGCCGTGCATGTAGTTTATTGGCACAGCAGAGAGGGGAGGGGAAAAATACTGCTGTAAGAAAAGAGAAAATTATGCTGGCAGTCCTCAAGCTGGTGCAGTTGCTGTAAGAGATACTTATTTAATCCCACTTATATATTGCCTGTAAGTCTGTGTGTGCATTTCATGATATATTAGAGGTAATGCTATCCAGGCTTATGTTATAGTCCCAAACAAGGATTCAGACATATTTCAGAAGGAGGCCAAATTCAGAGAAAAAATTAACTCTGAAAGACTGTTGTTTCCCATGTGAATTTAAGGGGTGAGATAAACCCCATGCTGAGTTATACTTTCCCCCCCATCAATATAATTTGCTAGAGAAAAAAGCACAAGAAAACTCCTGTACTGTGAAAGAGAGCTCCCTTCACCTCATTTAGTCAAATAAAACATGTGCCTAGTTTCTCCTATGAAAACTCAGAATCTGGTATGGCAGGAGGCTAGACTTTCCTGACTTTCATCTCTCACAGAAACACAGCAAGGTTATTTTTTTAAAATAATCTCCAGCTGCCATGGGAAAGTGAAATAATTAAAAATAACAGCATTAAGCAGGTCCATGACTTATGACAGGAGATGGTAAAAATGAAACACCATCATGAAGTGTATGCCATGCTCTCACAGAAACTTGCTGACTTTGTTCCACAAGTTCTTCTAAAAACGTACTCCTATGTTCATCAGTCTTATTTCCTTATATGTAAATAAAAGTAATATTGCACTGCTTCCCTTTAACTATAACTAGTGAGTTTTGGATGACTGTGTAGCTATTTCCTCTTTTGCTTTACCATTGCCTCTTAGCCCTCTGGGGGATTTCTTATGGCACAAACACAAGTAGGGCATTGTGATTTAAAATAAAAAGCAAATCCGGTTACTTGCTCATCTAAAAATTGCAGAATAGGGATTAGGGAATATGAAATACAAGCAGAAATGCAATTTTTCAAATGGCCCAAGAAAATTATTTTCTGTGTTCCATCAGAATGAGTAACTGAATGTTATTGCTTTAGATGCAAAGGAAAATACAGTGAGCCATTGGATCTGTTTTGATGATGAATTAAAAAATTGTATGTTGTCTATAATTCAGATGCACTATGAGTGTTCTTGCACTGACAAAGCTATTATTACTTTCCTGCTTTCTTACCCTGTCAAAGAAGTCAAGATACCTCCTTTTCTAAAGGCAGGTGTTACCCCTTAGAGAATAGTACAAAACATAAGAGTAGCCTACACTTTGTTATTCATGTGAGGCCTTGAGAAGGCTGACCTGAAACAGACTAGACAGAAATAGCGAATAGATATTTATTGAAAGGCCTTTAGGATAGACCTTGGACAGGATAAGAGCCTGACCAGGGCTACACCCAAGGTGGACTTAGAATGGTTACAAAATGAACAACCAGTCAACAGGTCTTACACTTTTATAAGTTTTGGTCCATTTGCATATTGGGGTTTAATGTCCAATTACAGCTCCAGGTTGTGAAGTCCCATCCTTCTTGTTTTCCATCTTCAGTCCAGCATTGTTTATGCCTTTGGGCCTCAAAGTTATTCATTGTCTTTGGTCTTCAGCAGGAAAAGGATTTATTTTGTTTACCTACTCTGTGAAGAGAGCTTACTAGCACTTAATATGAGGCTCAGAACTACATCCCTAGGCAGCACAGAATCTGAAAAACATGAAAGCTAAAACTAAAGGCATCGCATCCATAGTGGTTTGTTGATGTGTCACACAGGGGAGAAGAGTTTATTACAGAAATATTAGATGAATAAAGCCTCATGGAAATATGAAAAGGCAAACAGACTACAAAGGAGTGTCAGGATTGTTCTGTTTCTCTCCATTCTTTGAAGGAAGATGACATTTAATTCCAATTTCTATATGTATTGAGATTTGGTTTAGAAGTAGTTTAAAAGTATGGGTTTGAGCATTTGCGAAAATATGGGTTTGCAGCTCTGCACTTCCAACATTAAGAAAGTCATTGTAACAAGGTAGTGGGATTTCTCTGACTCTTTCACAATGTTTTTTAAGAAATTAAACAATTAGTAGAACAGATTTCTGGGAAAAAAAGAATGAAATGCAAGTCCTTACAACACTCTGTAAGTATGGAAATGAGAAAGGCATTGCACAGCTTACATCTGGATATGAATCAGTTCTCAGGAAATCTCTCTAACTAGAAGCTCCATGCACAAGGGCCTGCAGCTGGTGGCAAGTCCAAAGTGAGAGCACACAATGACTAGGACTTGGTCCAGTTCCATTGAAATCAATTAAGAGGTTCCCTCAAACTGCTGATGGCTAGTGACTTTCAAGCTATAGACTGAAATTAGAAAAACCTCCCAGCTTTTAACTTATGAGAACCTCATATTTTATAACTAGACTCCTGTATCAGAAAAATGGTGTCTTCTTGGGGTCAGGTTGCGAGAATCAATTTGCAAGGTACAAAAGCTAAAAAGAACTGTTTTAAGAGGCACATAAAGCTACCAGCATCAGTCTGCTTCACAACAGCTGCCCTGCACATCACTTCACATCAATCTGGAAGCTCCCCCAAAGCAGATTTGTAAAGGTCACTGCACATACACTGACTTTGGCACTTACAGCTACAATTAACAGTTCTATTAAATGGGTTTATGAAGACTAAAGCCTACAAAGAAAACATTAGTACACGTCACTGCCATTCAGCTCAAGCCCATCTGCACTACAGACTCATGCTGTAGCTGTTCACCTTGTTTTGATGGGGCTGGATTTAAAGCCAAGCCAGTGTCTATAACTCACATTGACAGTAGCAGCTTAAGTAAGCCATCTGCCCACTCTGAGTACCTAGGAAGACCAAAGAGCAATTCTCCTATTAGACAACCAAACTGGAGACATGTTTATTGCTACAACATGCAAGGGAGAAGCCAGTTGTTAAATATATATAGTTCTCATCCCCAGAAGAAAGGTAGTTTTTCATGAGAGAGGCTCCTGGGGCACATCAAGTCGTCTGCTAGACGAGAGGGTTTGAAGCGGCTCACCCTTACATCACATGTATACTGACAAACATGTCTTCTGCTATAAGACATCCAGTACCACAGCAAGACAGACTGCTTTCAGTCTATCAAGCTGATTTGCTGCCATGAGAATTTAATTAGGGGGAGGAATGAAGACATGCTGCTGGTAGTGCCCATACTGTTAAACGCAAACACCTCAAGAGGTGCATCTGCTTTCCAAGGAACACCCAGTAGTCAGTAAAATAAAGAACATGCCTATAGCTAATAAACATGTGGTGCTATGCTGCTTTTTTGTTGCTCTGACAGCTATATCTAATAATCACAGCTGTGCATGATATTCAAACAGAATCTGAGTAAGCAGCAAATAGATATTGTTGCCTACCTAAGGGAAGCACAGAGCTGCACAAAGATGAACAGAGTGGAGGGTAACTGTCAGAGCAGAACAGTAGTAAGTAATATGACAAGAATAGTATAAAGAGGCAGGTTTGCAAAGACAATGTCAAGACACTTAAAATTATATTAATTAGAGAGTAAGCAATACCATGAAGGTAAAGTCTTGTCAACATTTTGTATGGATAGAGTGGGCCACTCCTTAATACAAAAGTACTTTGGTCCTTTAATAGCCTTTGTTGTCTTGCCCTGGACTCCCTCCAGTATGTCCATGTCTTTCTTGTTCTGTAGGCCCAAAACTGGATTCAGTATTCCAGATGTGCTGAATGCAGAGGAGAGATCACTTCCTTTCACATGCTGGCAGTGGTCTTCCTAGTGCAGCCTAGGATACTGTTGGACTTTTTCATCATGAGGACATATTACTGGTAGATGATAAGATTCTTGCTCCCAAAGACCCCAAGGCCCTTCCTTGCCAAGCTATTCTCCAGCCCCCAGAATGTACTGAGGGCTGGAATTATTCCAGTGTAAGACTTTGTGTTTCCCACAAAGCTCTATGAGATTGAGCTCTATGAGATTGCCCTCTGCCCAATTCTCCAGCTTACCAAGGTCCCTCACAGTGGCAGCACAACCCTCTGATATAACAGTCACTCCTCCTGGTTTTGTATAATATGTGAACTTGCTGTAGCAGCACTCTGCTTCACCATCCACGTCGTTAATAAAGAACCTCAACAGTACTGGTGCCACTATCATTCCCTGAAGTATAATGCTGGTGAACTTGCTTCCAGCTTGATTTTGTGCCACATATCACAACTTCTGGACACAAACAATGTGTCACTGCTCTCCATTCATGCAGCAGGCAAGGCAACTCACTGTGGAAGGTTATTAAGTTGGTTAAGTATGACTTTCCCTCTGTAAGTGCATGGTGGCTACTTCTGATGACTTTTTGTCCTTTCTGATATTGGAAATGGTATCCAGGATTAGTTTCTCCCTCATCTTCCCGGGAGCTGACCTGAAGCTGGTTAGCCTGTTGCTCTGATGATGTTCTTTTTTGACTCTCTGGAAGATAGGTGTGATATTTTCTCTCATCCAGTCTTGAGGAACATTCCAAATTGCCATGGCCTTTCAAAGACTGTCAAGGGAGGACTCTCAAAGACATCAGTCAGTTTTGTCATCGGTGGAGTATGTAAGGCCTACTTGTTTATGTTCTCCTTAAACTGGTCCTTCTCCACCCAGGGAATGTTTTTTTCTTGCTCCGGACAGTTTCTTTAGTTCAGCCAATTCCTCTGGTTGCAGAGCCTTGAGATTCTTGAAGGTTAGCATTGTTTTATTGCAACAAACCTAATAATGTGCTCCAAATTTACTCATAATGCAAGGTAGAGACTTTCATTTAGGTGCATATAAATATACTGTAGAGATAGGTGTCTTTCTGATAGTTGAAACAGTAGTGTGGCTCTGCATGGATCATTATTTCCTCAGAAACACAAGAAAAACTTGAACTAGGTTTCTGATGCCTTACCATTTGTTTTCTTAAGAGTATCTGCTAAGAGGAGTGAGAGAAAATGCACAGAAAAAACTCTCATAGCATTTAGCATTTCTGTAAAGATGGTGAAGTCAACATTTTTGTGGTGCTCTAAGAAGTGTATGAAATAATAAGGGAGAATGTGCTTGAAGGGGTCCTTTTAGTTCTTGGTACAAAACTCATTCATTATCAGGAAGAAAAAGCCGTATGTAGGGACAGAATTAAAAACTGCCTATTTTCAGGCATTTCTGGAGCACATTTGCAAGCCAGGTCATTGATTCACTTATTTGGGATAAAGGCTTATTACCACAAACAAACAAAAAACATAACCGTGTAGAACTGCTGAAGCCTGCAAGAAGCCTCAAATTCCTGCTTTATTAAATTTGCTTAATCTACTCTTGTCTGGCATCCATGCCAACAAGGAAGATGATTGATGTTATTGTGAGGCCATTCAATCATCTTTGAGATGCCATTTGGGAGGGTTCCTTAAGCCTGAATAAGGACAGTTACCATTCATATCTTCAAGAACAAGTTCACAGAAAAACATTTTGAATTCCTCACTAGTGAAAGACTAAACAGAATCTCCACAAAGGAATGACACATATGTTTGACTTCATTAGTTTCTTGTAGTTGTAGAATGTGGTGCATGCAAAGTTCTTACATCCAAAGGAAGACTTGTCATCCTACCTGACAGAACTGTCTAAAGAGAAAAATCAGTTCTCCACAGATGATAATTTCTTAGCTTGTCTAATCAAACTGATTGCAACTGTGTAGGTAATAAGCACCTTTCTGTCCTATAATCTCACCCTCATCTTCTCTGATATAACTGAAGAGACCTATTTAATTTAGAGCACAAATTATAAATTCCCCCAACACCATGAGAAGTATTCAGTGTATTTTTTTTCTTTGGTAGTACATATGAAAATGTGTTCAGTAAATTAGTTTCCAATCAAGTTTTCTGGACAATCTGTATTACATCTTTGTTCTAGAGCTTAGATTCTCAAGGTTACTTCACAATACATTGTCTTAGTGTTTTAGTATCACTTGTGAATGTGAAACTTCTGCAACTCCTAAGGTAGTAAAACTAATGGAAATATTACCAAATAATCTACCACTTCTTTTATGCATTACAATCCTGTCAGCTTTTTTAGGAACAATGAAGCAGTGGCCTTTTCTGGATTTGATTTACAGACACAAAAGTATTCCATGAGGTGCAGAATGAGTATTTCACCTTGCCCACACCCAACACAGGTCACAAAAAGTTGAGAAGAATCTGACTGCATAGAAATAACTCACACAAACAAGTACAAATAAAATTAACTCTTTAATTCTATTTCTGTTGTAAACTGCTTTTCAAAGTGTGGGTTGGTTTTTTTATGGTTTAATTGAACCTGAAATAAATGACAGCCCCTTTGAAGTACAGGGATTGTTGAAGTCCATACTTAATAGAAATCACAATTTACTGCAGACTGTTGCAATGTAAGGAAGTTGAGTTAAGAAGGCTCTGGTAGAAGGGAAAAGCCATTCTTTATCGACAGGGATTTTTCCTTTTACCTTTTTTATTAACTGGCATTTTTAGAAGAACATTGAAAAGTAGTTTTACTGGATGGAAAACTGGGTAGTCAAGAGTTCTTGAAGCTTTTTTGAAGCTCTTGGATCTGCTAAGATTTTCTCATTTCCCTCCTAAAACAGCAACAGGTTTATAACTGAATTCCATTCAGAAGGTGAGGTACTGCACCGCTTTCCCCTGTCTAAGTGTCCAAGTAATCTACATTCTGAACACATAAAAAGCACCCATTCAGTTTTTTTCCCTGGGTAATCAAGGCAGTAGCATCTATTTGAATGCCTATTTTTCCAGTCAGAGTTCAGTTTTCTTCCTAATAATTGCAAGAGTTAGAGATCTATTTCCTTGCAACAGCACACCTAGACACTGATCTGCTGGAGGAAAGCAGGATCCAGATGCAAGATCCTCTTACAGTGGGAACTTGTGACTAACATGTACAAACCAGCTGGGAATGGGTTTGATTATGACCTCAGCCCACAGATTGTAGTCGTGAGTAGGTCAATGATGAGCAATGTCATCCAGGCAGGCCAGGAGGTTGAGATGTAGACTGGCACTCCCACAGCACCGACTGACAGCCCCGAGCTAAGCTGACAAACAAACATTTTGTTTATTCACACTGGTTTGTGTGTCACGGGTTTCTGCATCACACACTTTTCAACTGTTCCTCTGACAACAAATGTATTATTTCTGTCCTGTGGCTCTCCCTTATGCCTTTTATAATCATGTAGAGGCTTCTTAAAGTAATAATTTACATTAACACACCTCTCAGAAAAGTGAGAGTATTAGTCCTCTCCCTTACTGCCCTCAATTTACAGAGTGTACTCTCCTCTCTCCTCTGCTCCTACATAGCAGAGCTGAAGTACAACCAGATTAGACTGGATGGTGTCTACTTATTCCAAATGCCAATTACGAGATGCCAAAGACCAGGTATTTTATATAGGCACTGTGCTAGTTCAGCACATTTCTCATACTGATTTTGTAGCCACAAGAATTCCACAGATCTGTAAACTAAACAATAACGCACTGAATAAGCCAGCTGTAAGAATTCAGTTTGACAATTAGATGTGAAAAGCTTATTTTAGTGATTAGTCCAGTATCATCCAGCAATTTGATGGCAAAAAAAAAAAGTGAATCAAAAGTGACTTAGGGACCATATTTCTCTTCCTAGAGACTGGGTCACTGTTTTCCTGCTGTCTTGTAAAACACAGGATATACAGACTAGGACAGTCATCTCCACTATATCAGGTACAGTCTGGGGAAAGATTGCTCTTGAGAGGGATATTTTACTGACTGTTCACTAAGTATGCTGAAAGAGGCACAAATAATGACTGAAAAATCTTAAAACAAGCAGCCTCTATAATTTGAGAGTTGTATAGCTCTAAACATGTGCTTTGTGTCATGTGTGTTTTTAAGTCAAAAATTGTAAGTCAGTGCACCCACTCCAGTGATACACATGGGGTTGGAACATAGAGATCTCTGTTCCTTCAGCTCAGCAAATAACTGAAGCAGAGAAGGTAGTTGTGCAGAAGGAGGGAAAAAATATACTGATGGTAGGCCTCTAGCTAAATTCTACATCTTTACCAATTTTGAATATGTTCTAATGGATCATAGTCCTTCATTTGTGATTTTTTAGGGGAAAAAATATGAAGGCAAAGATGAAGGCATCACCATTCTTCTCATGCAGACCCCTTATCTATAGCCCCATTTGTCTCGTAATATTCATAGTATTAGGGAAAGGCTCTTTGAGTTTCATGATTCTGTCCACTCAGTTGCTATTTCCTTCAGCATTTCTCATGAAACCAGTATCCTTCAAGTTGCCCTGTTCCCCAATTTCAGTCCAGCTTCTTACGTTCCTCAGACTTTTTGGGCTTCACAGCATTCTCAGCAATCCACCAGCCCAGGATCTGCCAGTACCACTTTATTCTGTCACTCTTCCGTGTTTCTCCTTGTATCTTTTCCCTATTGAATCTCTTCCTGCATCTGTAACCCTCAATCACTGTTTGTCAGTAAGAGTTGTGTCATTCACATCAGCCCAGCCACCCATCCAAGTGTGAAATCTCCATCTCTCACTTCTTCCTGTGGAAATAGTTTAAACAGTTACTTAAACTCCACAAGATCTGGTGAAAGGAGAAGTCAATCCATTACTGTAATTTACTGAACTGTTAGCACATCTGGACTCATTCACAGTATACAGGCTTGTTCTCAAAGTTGCATGAGAAAGTTGCTCAGAGCAAAAGGGAAACATGCTGGTCTTTTTAGCTTGTCAGAACTTGTGTGGAAACTAAAATTCAGATGTTGGGCTGAAATAAAGAAAATCTGCAGAAATCAAATTCTTGCTGTCACCACAAGGAGATGTGCTGCCTGTCACTATTGTCTGGATGGCCCAATAAAAAAAATTACACTGCCATTGTTAGTAAGAAAACTAATTCTAGCATTGCAAGGCGACAAGAACCATGGGCTGTAAGGTTTGTTATTAGTGTGACTGAATTTATTCAGTGCAAACTGAAGTCGGGTACCTTTTGTTATGATCTAGAATTTAAGTGTGGGGTAATACCAGAGACCCTGAAAACATGTGCACAGACTAAAAACAGAGGCCAAGAGACTATAAACATCTCACTGGCAGTCAGCTTCTGGCTTTTGAGGAATTATAATCTTAAGGGCTGAGAACATTGCTTTAGGCATAACAAGGAGGACAAGGAAGCAATCAA
Source organism: Aegithalos caudatus (assembly GCA_013389925.1). Lineage (NCBI taxonomy): Eukaryota > Metazoa > Chordata > Aves > Passeriformes > Aegithalidae > Aegithalos > Aegithalos caudatus. Next base: position 36,410 of record WEIU01019157.1, read on the forward strand.
ACAACAAGTACATATAGTTTGTGCACTGCTTATGAATAAGACAAATGAGTTATGTGGCCATGGGAAGTTAACACCCCTGAACTTCAGAGTATATAATCCAAGGAAAGGAGACCAGAGAATTAAAATTCACTGGTAAATTCAAGCATTTTTGAAGTACTAAATCTTGTTATTTGAAAAGAATTGCTGCTGGGAAATGGTTGTCATCACTGGATCATCATGGAATTTTCTTCCTAAAAACTATGTCAAAGCTGCAAGTACATCATCTGTTTCAAGGAGCAAGACTCTTCAAATGTCTTTTATCATGCCACTCAAGTTTTAGGGCTGTATAGAAATCTGTGTCTGAGTGCATAACCTACATGCACTTGTTGTCTCAAGGTCTGTAATTCCTGAATAAAGCATTACTGCAGATAAATTCAGTTTGCCTAGTGTGATAACTATCAGTGTGACTACCACCACACTGACAAGCCCTGAAATGGTCAAGCAATTGCACTAAACAGTCATTGTGGGTCTCTTCCAGCTGGAAGTATTCAACTGTATTCTACGTATACTTCTCATTATTGTCTGTAAATATATCCATTAAATCCTCAGCATGAGGTGGCTCTCCCACTGAAATAAAAGACAAACCTGCAACAGAACTAGGGTTTTAGATACCACACAGGAACACAGAGTTTTACAGAATACAATGTTGGAATTGTTGCAGCCAGACCTTCATTAGGAAGTGAGTTGGAATAGTTCCGTTTCTGTACTATTATTATTTGTTTCTTACTTTCATGCTTTACATTAGAAATATATGTGTGTGTATATATATATATATACGTATATATGTATGTATATGTATATACATGCCTCTGTGTGTGTATATCTCACTGCATATAATCTTACCTTCAATTCTATTGCTTTAATACTGAATAATTAAAAGCACAGGGACTCAGTCTTCTATCAATTTTTAGGCTATAATATGCAAAATATTATTCTATCATGGCAAAATTATTCCAGAAGTTAATTACTTGTGTTCTGGAGGCATGTTCTTCCTACTACTTTACCTGATGATTGAACAAGGAACTTGCCCCAGGAAAGAAGGAAAGAAGGGTGTGTCTGTTTGTGGAGATGGTGGTAAATGCTTGTGCAGGAAGAACCTAGAGCACTTAAGGAACGACAAGAACAACTGGGCTTTTGGCCTCAAGCCATGTGGTTTAGTTGGTGAACTGTCTCCTGAGGTAGGTGGTTTATTGAAGTGTAAACTAAAATTCAGTGAGATGTAGAACATTAGAGCTTCAAATACTACAATTAAGAAATGCTTAATGAGCTGCTTTTTCAATCAACAAACTTTTAGAGTAAACTTCCTTATATTAATTCTCAGTGTTTGTATGCATGCAGTATTAAAATTACATTCACAAATTGTTTTGCATAGCCAATATTGAGTGTCACGCATTTTCATAAAGTGTAAGTTAATGTTTAGTATCCTACAGTTCAATAGTATGACTTTCAGTTCTATGTAATCCCTGAAATTATACTGTTATAGCCCATATGGGGTACATCAGTAATACCTGCAGTATAGTTTCAAACTTCTATTTTTTCTCTGGAAAATTTTCATAAAAACATTAAGGCTGTATTACCCACTGCATAAATGGAAAGTTTTTTACCGGGACTGTATTTTACTCATACCTCTTTCTGTAACAATCACCCCCCCAAAAAACTACGCCTGCATTTGTATCCACCTGTGACTGTAGTCAATGTAATTGACCAGTAGAAATAGTATGAGTTTTCTCTTGTCAGGATACTTTCTGATCTATGAGACAGCCTCAGGCAACTGACCTGTTTCTAGAGAACTGGTTAGTTTTATACAGATACAAACATTTTTATGGTCTGCAATTCTTGGTCATACAAAGAAAAAAAAATATATTTATGCAGTGTTCACACCATAATTTACAAAATTCAGTCCTTTGTAAAAGACAGCATCCTTTTCAAGAACCACTGGCATATTGCAGTATATCACTCATCGAGGCCATTTCTGATTTGAAATTGAGGCAACTTCTTAGGCTGTCTTTCATGTAGTACTACACAGCTTAGAGTCTGCTGGTTGTGTTCAGTCACTGCAGTCTGCCAGAAGGATGCAGTTCTTGGGGAACAGTCAATACCAGCAAAAATAATGACTGCATTGTAACTGTGGTACTAATATTGTGTATCAATGAGGCCTTGAGACTCAACCCAGCTTCCTATCCCTCACCAAAATGAAACAAACCAGACAAAACAAACAACCACCAGACATGTACCATAAAATCGTAACAACTGAAATTACTGATTTTCAGTTCCATTAAAAACCTCACAGATAGGCCTAGAATGTCACAAGTGTATCTGCATGTCAGTCAGAGAAGGATTTTGGAATAAAATAATCTCAGAAGTGGCCTTAGCCATTGCTTCACGTTTTACCATTTAGCTCATCCAAGTCTCTACAACTCCTGAGAGGAGAATGAAGTGTCGTGGGGGTCGGTCTCTCCTGCCGTGCCTGCAGTGAGAGGCCAAGAGGAAATGACCTTAAGGTTGGACAGGGGAGATGTGGATTAGATACCGGGGGGGGAGGGGGGAAATCACAGTCAGAGTGCTCAGGTATTGGAATAGGCCTCCCTGGGAGGTGGTGGAGTTTTTAAGGGTCTCTTGGGTGGAGGACTCAGTTGGTGTGTTTCCCGGGAAGCCGCTGCCGTAGCGCTGATGTTCCCGTGGACAGCGCTCCGCGGCTCCCGCACGAGGGGAGGCGCTGAGGGCGCGGTGCCGAGGGCGCGGTGCCGCGGCGCCCCCTGCC
>WEIU01019157.1:59953-72621 GCA_013389925.1 Aegithalos caudatus
GGGCTGTCGGTGCCGGCAGGAGCTGTGCCCTGGAGCGGGACAGCCGGTGCCTTGGGAGCTGCCTCCGTGCCAGGCCCGGGTTGGAAAATTGACTAATTTGTGGAATTTCGACAGCGTCGGTGTGGGGTAGGCTTCAGTGTCATAGCTGGGCAAAACACTTAACCTGATACAAAAATGCGGGGGAAAAAAATTGGCTTTGCAGTGTGTCTTGTCACTTTCTGTTTTTCAGTTAGAATTTTGAGTTTTGAAAGACCTCACTTAGAGAAATCAAAATAAAGTGCTCATGCTCTTACAGAGTTTACACACTTACTTTCACTTGCCATAAGTCTTACCTACATTCAGCCAAATTCGTACTAGTTTTTAAAATATGCTTTGTTCTTCTTGTGAATAAAAGCAATACAGACTATACACACACGCACACACACATAAGATGTGAAAAAATAGGAAGATATTTAAAAACCAAGCATTTTGGTGGAACATGTGAGAGCCAGAATATGTATTAGTAAATAAGAATGTGGAGCATTGAAAAGCAAGGGCAGTCCTGGTGAAATCAGGCAGAATTTCATGCTTGCAATAGAGCTGCTGACATAGCCAACTATTTAGAAAATGCCTTGTACATACAAAAGTCGGGGGTTTTTTCTTGGAAAGTGTTTCATACAGACCCCAGACTACAGTCATGGAATCTTAAGGATCACTGTAGATATCTGTAGATTGTTTGCTCTTGTTCTACACACACAAAGAAAAGTGCAAATGCCTGCTTCAATAAAATAAGTGTTTCACACCCTCTTTGGGACCCTGTTTTAGTGCTTGACCATCCTCAGAAAGTAAACTTTTCCTGCTGTCAGTCAACATTTTTCCTCATTACAGCTGGAGCCATGTTGTCTCACTGTGCCTTTCCAGGGGGAGTTTCAATCTCGTCTTCTCAATCTATGCCTATACAGGAGCTGTAGACAGCACTGAGTTCTCTGACAGAGGCTGAACAATTCCAGTTCTTTGCCTGTGTGTTTTGAAATGCTAAGATTCAGCTCCACTACTGCCTTTGCAGCTTCTGCAGCGGGGTTTGCCTAATGGAGTCTGTGTTTGCCTTGTCCAGAGGAATGTGTGTGTTAAGTAAACGTTCCCATCTGACCATTCAGGAACGCTCTGGCAGTAACCCCCAGAGACTGTACTGCTGGGACTGAGGCCCCTTCACAGGGGTCTTTCCAATGAGGCAAAGTCTGACTGCCCACACACCCCACACTGACACAGTCAGACAAGGCTTCCACAACAGTTCAACCCCAGGTTTCCAGTAACAGAATTTCGGACCTCTGAATCCCTGAAGAGATTTATTTACGGTTCAGTAACAGAGTAACAGCTGCAGCTGGTGCCTCAAGGAGGGACACCGAACAAAGGATTACCTGGACTTTTATACCCTCACAATCTGTGTGACAGAAAGTCTGGGATCCTCCCACTGAGTCCTTGGCTCCTGCTGTGTCTCAGTGTCCGGTCACCTGGTGGGGTCACAGATCCCTGTGCCCTTTGCTGTGCCAAACGTTGGCAATTCCTGACCTCTTGCCTCAGGCTCCCAGCCAGAGCTCAACCTGCAGCTCCCACTGCACCTGAGCCCCAAGCTACCTTCACAGAATGTTTGCCCTCTTTTTAGATTGAGAATACCTGCTAATATATTAAAAGGGAAAAAGAAAGCTTTCACAGCATTTTACACTGCCCTTACTTCCAACATTATTAAAAGTTACAGAATTAAGTCTAACGTTGTCATAGGACAGAAATTATTATCCAAAAAAGGTCATGAAAGATTCTTGAAACTCATTTATTGTCCGACTGGTTTATAATTCACTACTTGGTGGATATGAGACTGGTGTATCTAGTTTTCCTAACACAAAATTTTAACAGCAAAATAAGAATGCAGTAAGCCAAGATATGATCCCTCCCATTTGGGTTCTAATTTGACTTTTTGTGAGAATATCTTGATTAATACTACAGCTGCAGGTTGTGTATCATTTACTTCTATTTCAAATGGGGTGGGCTGATAGTATTGTGCATACTTTCTCCATTATTTGAACCCTTTTTTTTATTTTATATTTAAAATACTAGGTCAGGCACTCTTTTCCATCCAAAAGTCTGGTCTTAGCTGGAATATAAGTTCCAGATATAGCCGAGTGTCTTCCAAAGAGACTTTCTGCCAGTGCTACAGGTTGTAATGGAACATTCCAGACATTCCACAGCACCAAATTTAAGGTTTGTGACCATTTCAGATAAGTGCATGTGCATATTTTTATGTCCTGTTCATCCCCTCTACTTGTCCTGAAGATTGTGGGTGATACAATTATATGAAATTTTCTCTCTATTCTCAAAAACTTATCCAACTGATTGTTCATATTAGCTGTAAAATGAGCACCCTTGTCTGATTCAATTGACTCTGTAGAACCCTATATCTAGGGATAACTTTTTTAAGCCAAGGTCTTTTTTGCTTCTTTTGTGCCAGCCCTTTTTGTTGAAAAGGCTTCTGCGCAGCCTGATAGCTGATCTGCTATCACTAGCAAGTGCTTACATGCAGCCGTAGTGAGCATGAGAGTCTATTTGTAGTAGCTGAAAAGGGAAGTAGGCTCATAGTCATCCTAACTCCGAGCTTTGGTCGGATACTTGAGAACTTTTGGTAGGCTGGGAAGTTGTTTGTGATTCTTTTTGCAGTGGCATAAATTCCTGGAGCTGCCCATTTTTTATTCTTTTTTACTTGGCTAGCTGTAGCCTCTGCCTCTCCACTGACTTTACTGTGAAACCATTTAACCACACAGATTAAATATCTCTTTGACAGAATTGGCTTCCCCTCAGTAGACAATATTCCATTATAATCTTGTGTCACTTCCCACTTTTCCCATTGTTTCTTTTCTTCTGTTAAGCAGTCCTTCTCATACAAGGTCTTAGGGTCTCTCAAATTTGGCCATTCACTCTGGCCAACCAGAGCCACAACAGCACATTCTCTATCATCAGGCAGAGGCATTAGGCTCACTAGATTCAAGGTCTTATATCTTTTTAATATTCTCTGCCACTGTGAAGATCAGTTCCTATCTATGTGCCCATTGTGGTGTTAGAGCTTGGGCTGCAGGCTGTCAACAGTATCTCCACATCATGTGGGATATGAACTGTTGCAGACTGTCTCAGGGTAAGGGGGACAACTGATTTCTGATATTTTTGCTGTTGTTGCCACTGACTTAGTCTGGTGCTTCTGCTGCAAGTGAAGCTAATTTAACTGAGTAATACGTAAATGGTTTCTGATGGGGTCCTAAATTATGCTTTACCACTCCACTGGCTATTACTATACATTAATGTACATACAGATTGAAGGATTTTTTATAACCTAGGAGCCCAAGACCAGGAGTAGACACCAGAGCCCCTTTTATTGCTGTGTGAGCTTATTCCTCCTCCAGGTGCTATGCAATACACTTAATCTCTTCATTCATGGTTTCCTCAGTCAGAGGCTTAGTCAATTCCTCTAATGCAGGAATCTATGGCCAACAAAATCACACAACTCTGAGCAAACCTGGTACATGCTTTTCATGACTGGATATGGGAGCCTAATTACAGCCTCTGTTCTATCTGGATCTATCATTGATTGTCCCTTCTGTAAGTAAAGCCTAAATATTTAACTTCTTCTCCGGCACAGTTTGCATGGAGATACAGGCTGTTCCCTCTTTTGGCAATACATAAATGCATATTGTCTAATATATAAACACTCTTGTCATAATTAGCCAATGACAGATCATCTATATATTTTACAAGAACCAATATATCCACAGCTATTGGACTTTTCTCTGCTGGCAAGCCTGGGGCATCTGGACACTGCAGAGCTCCAGTGAAGTCCCTGGCAGCTGGGAAGGCTGGGAGCTGGATTATGGCCCTAGAGAAAATCCTTAGCACTGGATACTGAGCTGCAGGTGACCCCTCAGCCAACAGGAGAGGCAGCTCTGCACAGTTCTGACAGCACCAAGTCTTGCCTTGCCTTTGGCTCTCTTGGGCCAGGGCTCCTCTGGCTTTGCAGAGACATACAGGGACCTGAGAGCTTGGGGCTCTGCAGGACATCCCCTTCTCAGACTGCTGGGAGGGCTCACTAGAAGACAGTGATCCTTGCAGCAGCCCCGGGAGCACTGTCTGGCCCTGGGACTCTGCAGCTGGGTCTGGCTGGGGCACAGGGGGCATTTGTAGCTGAGGCCAGAGTCCTATGCATGCCTGGCAGCAGGAGAGATTTATTGTGCACCACAGCCAGGCATTTGGTGCTTGCAAGCACAAGTGGTTTATTGAAATTAAATCTCCTTCCCTTCCTGTTTGCTACCTCCAAATAAGTAGGGATTTGCTGGGCAGAGGTTCCCCAAATGCATTCTGACAGACCAGCACTTCATGCTCATTCTGGGTGGGTTAGGAGAGCAGCTCTCTGGCAGCAGGATGGCACCTGGAAAGATATTCCTAGGCGTTCCTTACCAGTTTTCCCTGAAACTCATAAGGGCAGAGGCAGCCACAATATGACCAACAAGCCTTTCTCAGCCCTGACAACTGCTGCTGGTAGCAGAGGGACCTCAGAGAGAGGATGGGAAATTAGACATAAAAAGGGGAGAAAGAAGAGTATGAGGGCTTGGGATTAGCCCCCACATCCTTTGGGAGGCAGCACACATGTAGGGAATAGGGGCACATTAGCAGCATCAGCTGCATGACCCTTTTCTTTCCCTGTTTTGGGGTCTGATTAAAAAAATCCTCCCCAGCTAAACTTAGAGGGACGTGTTGCTCCATCCTGGGCTACTTGTGCCAGCAGCGGTTGGGTTTGCTTCTGCATATCCCTGAGTGTCCCTAGCCATGTATTCTGCATCTGAAAAGAGCATCTCTTTGTAACCCTGCTACTTTCATCCCTCTTTTTGCACCTCCCTACAGCATAAGGTACTTCTGTGCTGACAGTGGACCAGTGAACATCTCTTCTTGCACTCGGGCCACATTTGAAGCCATGGATTTAGCCTTAGCAGCATCTGTTAGAGTTTATCCTTGGCTTGTGCAATGAAAGCCTTCAGAGCAGGAGGAGCAGTGTCCCAGATCACCTGTGAAACAAGGCACTCGATTGTTACATAAAACAGACCAATTGTAATTTATGGCTTTACTTTCAGATTTTGTGCTGCAAGCAAAACACTTTTACTACACATGCTCTTTGGTCTCCCAGCCACGTTTCAAAGCATGATACCACAACTGAAAACCATCTGATAGGAGAGGATTAAAGTGTAACTGGCTCCTTTCCTTCCCCTTCAATCACATGCTCTTGCTTCCCACACGACACTCCCCCAGCACCCCAGCTGTCCTCCTGCTTATTTGCCTATTGATGACAGGCAGGAGTTTCAGACCCACCTGCCCACCCCAGTGCAAGGAGTGCCGCATCACCCAAGGGCCTCATGTGGGCAACCACAGCCTGGAGCACAGGGAGCTGCATCACTCTTCACTGACTGCTGTTAGCTGAGGGCTGAGAAAGATGGCATTCTGCTATGAGCAACTCCCAGATTCAAGGCAAACAACTCTCAACAGAGCCCTAATGATGCTCTTGCTTTCACAGGCAGGAGAGGGATTCTCTAGCATCTGGTCTTCCAAGTCCCAGACAGGACTGAGGCTGCATATCCAGCATGGAGACAGATGCTCAGATCAAGGAAGGCTGGTTTCATGTGGTTTGGTTGGAAGAAGATAGCTAGGAAGAGACAGAAAGTTTCAATGTAAACACACTGTCTGGATATGCAGCTGGGAGAGGGACTGCCACTTAAGGACAGGAAATGTAGAATTTCTGCTTGGCATTCTTATCTATCCATTCCTCATCCCCAGTTATCCTATTTTGTACTGACTTAATTTTGTTCTCTTCTTTTCTCTTACTGTTATTGCACTTGGAATACCCACAGCCATGGATTCATTCAGTGGCATTCTGCTTGCTACAGAGAATGCTCTAACTTGCAGTAAGGCAAAGATCTTTTTTTCCCCTGTATTATCTTTTCCCATCTATCTCTATTTCTGACAACATTCTGATTATACTTTATGTTTTTCCATTTTGCTTCTCCACCAGGTTTTCGATGAACTGTAGCATCAAAAACACTCTCCTAGGACAGCTCAGCAAAAGTAGCACTGAAATCCATCTGCATTCATTTGGAAACGAGATTCTCTTAAAATAGGTGTTATCTGTGTCCTCTGCCCTTTGCTTACCCATATTACCCTTTGTAATATGTTATCTTTGTAATACTTGCTCAACAGTGCTGATTGCACAGCAGGTGGTTCTTGCCTCAGTAACAGATGGTTGTCTTTCAGGGGCCAAAGTACAGCAGCTGAAGTTCCCACCCAAAATGCACATAACATCTCCTCAGAAGACATCTCCCCAGGAAATTCCCAGGGAAATGCAAACTGCCCCGTCAAGCTGTGGCAGATAACAACACACACATTTTTTGGAAAAAGAGTCCCAGAATATCAGCAGGTATGTGAGTTGTACCATTTATGAGGTGTTAGAGGTGAATTACTACGTAATAATGTAATTATTGTATAACAATGTAATTATTACTGTGCAATAATGGTAGCCACAGCTGCATAAACATGCTTAAGTCAGCCCTGTATTAAAAACCAAACCAGTACATCTACATAATCTGCCACAATTTAGATGCCCTGTCAATTAACTTATGCCATTCATGAACAACTCACATGGAAACCACCCTTTCAAAATCAAATATCCTCCTATACACCACTTTCTTTTTCATGGAGTCTGGCTTTCATAGCAGATGATGGTGCCTACAGGCCAGAAAGGATTCCAAGCAGAACACTCCCTGTTTGAAGACTGTGACTTACACAGTCTGCTTGCTGTTGATTTGCAGCCCATTTTTGCCACAGTGACCCTATCCCTCTGCATAGCTCGCTGAGGGGAAAAGCACTCCCAGCCTCATTCACCCAACAACAATGCCAGCAATATCTCTGAGGGGGAAAGGCATTACCTAATGTCATGGCTATGCCACAGAGCTTCAGCAGGGCTGTGAAAGATTCAACAGTTTCTGCAACATTCACAGCACCCTCAATAAGAAAGAGCTTAGAAACTGGTTTCCCCCAATAGTCTCATGTGGCAAAAAGGCTGAGCTGTCTGCACAGCTCACAAGGAGCTTTCTCACATTGGCAGCAATATTGTCCATAGCTGTGTCTGCTCTGTGCTGTCGTTGTCACAATGGGCAAGAAATTGGTTCAGCTTGGCAATAAACGATGATCCCTCCCACTACGGAAGAGGAAACACACCATGTGGGGAGGTGGGGGGAAGACAAAAAGGAGGAGGAGGAGAACCTGGAGTATGTACAACTCACACTGTGTTTTGTGTTCTGAAACTGCAGCTCTGAGACACAGCCAGACGCACAGGGCAGTGGAAGCAATTCCCCGTGCAGAAGGAATTAGCTGTTGAACTGCTGCCATCTGCACTTCCTAGGGAGACTGGGAGACTTCTGCTGGTTAATGCTTTTTGTCTAATCCAACGGGCACAGTGCAGAAGGGGCTTGTTGTGCCTGGGTACAAGTCACATCAACTCTTTTTGGCTCATTTTTTCCTCCAGGTCCCAAAACAAAAACAAAATGGAAGTGTGTCTTTCAACTTCCACTGTCCTACAGAGCCACCTACCTAACAGTCCATGAAATGAGGGCAGAAATTCTAGCCAAAATACTCAGCAGTGTTTCTGAGGCTCAGGAATGCTGCAATCAGTAAGACACTTGATGCTGAGATTCCCCCTGGTATTAGGTCTTGCAAAATCCATCAAAATTATGGGTTCCTTAAGACAATCCCCAGGAAGACCAGAGCTCGGGGTTATTTGGTATAAGTGGATTCCCAAGGATTAGTCTCCTTAATCAGCAAATAGTCTCCTTAATTCAGCAAATTGTGTCTGTTCTCTGAATTTCTTATACCCTGAGATTTGCCAAAGCAGATGATAAGTTTCTTTTCTTAATGGATTCAGACAGATCGTACCTTTCACTTCAGGTATGGAGTTCTTTCAAAACTCCTACCAGCTACCTCAGGGTGAAATTAGCAGCTAACCATTCCACATAACTTTTAGTTAACTTGAAGGCTTGTGCTTCTGGCTCTCATCCTTAGCCTCTCCCATGCAGTAAACTGAAGTCACACAACAATTCTTTATCTGCTTCACTCTTCTATTAGTAAATTGATGAAACTTGACTTGTTCAGGATATTACACAAAAATGAGGGTACACTGAATTATATCACCATACAAATTCATTACTGTGATTGTGTTCCCTGTGACTTCCTCAGCATCTGGTATTGATATTCATCAGTAAATGCTAAACCCTACAAAAGTTGCATGGTTACCTGTCCTTTTGCGTAGAGTTAATGACTGTGCATTGTAGAAGCACATTCATTTGTTGAGTGAGACACCCCATTAACTGACAGACGGTCTGATGACAGATTTCATTTTAGTAAATGAGTGAGCAATCATCCAAGACCAAAACTGACATTCTTGTTTTTTGATGCTGTGTCATTTGTAGTATCCAACTGCATTTACTCCTTTTGTGGCTAACTGATCATTCTTCATGCTGAAGACTAACTGCAATCACTTATTCTCATGCTGTGCAATCTCCTTTCCCTGCTCTATTTCCTTAAATCTGTTGATCTGGCCCAAGGTGCAATGGTATGCAGAGGCAGTTTGCAGTAACTATTTTTTTTTTAATTTGGCCTTGCTCTTCAGAATGAAAAGTTATAGCAAAATGCCATAAGGCCAAGCAAAATGAAATCCTACCGGTACAAAGTGCTCCTGGCTCTGCATGTTGGTCTAGATTTTGGTAGAAAGGAAATGTATGTTGCAATAGAGCAGTAATAACCTCTGTACATAGAAGTGATATGGTCTGTGATTAACAGCAGGTCAGTAAATTGCAGAGAAAGAATAAGCTATAAGAGAACCAATACTTCAGATATTGCAAAAATATGTTTTAGCAGCACAAGTATGCATAATTACTTCTTTCAATTAGAATGATTGTTTTATGAATTTTTACATAAATACTTTCCAATTACTATGCAAAACTATCACAGCTACTTGCTAAGGATTTTTTTTTAAATGATAGACCATATAAACATTATGGTCTATGTACTTAATTAATTTCTAGTCTGTTGCACGTGAAAAAAAATATTTCCATTCCTTGCTTTGAGCACAGTTCCTTCTCATTTCTCTTGTTGAACTCACAGATTTATCTTCACTTCAGTTTTTAAATAAGTCACTAAGTCTATATGATGGCCCAAGATCCTAGTACCCAATAAGCTGTGAATTACTTCTCTCTCCATATTTTCCCTTAACTGCCTCTCAAAAAACCAGACATTTTCCAAACAATAGCAAGCGTGGTTTGGCAAAAATTATTCTCTTGCACACACAAAACTATAGGAAGAAACAGTGGGACAGAGGAACTTGGTGCGGTTATCTCCCAGGACATTATCGTGGAGGACTGTGCTGGCTTGAGCATCTGCACAACTGTTAACTTTAGGCTCTTTTAGTGGTGGCAGGATGAGCCTCTCCAAGATCTCCATTTGAAAATGAAGATTTGCTAAATTTTGTTCTAGGTTCTCTAAGTCTGATGGTACCCGAGTTCTTTCACAACTGGAAACTGCACTTTGAGACACAGAGATGTGTCAAGTGGCACAGTGCAATCCACTGCAAAAGCCAGCATGTGGGACTGTTAGGCAGAATAAGCATTTCAGAACCAATGTCTCACATTTGAAAAAGCACAGAGCTTTGTGAATGCAGTAATACACAGACCCATAGAATATACTGAGTTGGAAAGGACCCATCGGGATCATTCTAACTCCTGGCCTTGCAACATTCCCAAGAATCACCTCATGTGCCCAGGAGTATCAGGCTTCGTGCTGTGACCCCTTACACTTTCTGGGTGAAGAACCTTTTCTGATAATCCAACCTAAAGCTCCCCTGACTCAGTTTCATGCCTTTCCCTCAAGTCCTGTCACTGGTCACAAGGGTCAAGAGATCAGTGCCTGCCCCTTCATTTGTGAGGATGTTGAAAACCACAGTGAGGTCTCCCCTCAGTGTCCTGCAGGCTGAACGGAACAAGTGACCTCCAGCTGCTCCTCAATATGGCTTCCCCTCCAGACCCTTCACCAGCTTCACTGACATCCTTTGAGCATTCCCCAGAAGTTTAATGCCTTTTTTATATTGTGACACCCAGAATTGCCTCCAGCACTCGAGGTGAGGCCACCCCAGTGCAGAGCAGAGCAGGACAATCCCCTCCCTTGCCCAGCTGTGATGCACCCCAGGACAGAGGTGGGCATCCTGGCTAGCAGGGCACTGCTGACTCATGTTCAACTTGTCATCAATCAGGACACCCAGGTCCCTTTCCATGGAGCTGCTCTCCAGACTCTCATTCCCATCTATACACACACACAGGGTTGCCATGGCCAAGGCACAGAATCTGGCACTTTCCCTCATTGAACTTCATACAGCTGATGCCTGTCCAACACTTTCATTTGTCTAGGTTTCTCTACAAGGCCTCTGAGTGAACAGACAACTTCTCCCAATGTAGTGTTGTTGGCAAACTTACTTAGTATCCCTTCCAGTTCTGTGTCCAGGTAATTTCTGATGATTTTGAAGAGCATAGGGCTGAGGATGGAGCTGTGTGAAACCCCATCAGTGACAGGTCTCCAGTCAGGTGTCACTCCATTCACTGTAACTCTTTGTACCCAATCCCTGAGCCAGGACCTCACCCATCACATGATGTGTTTATCCAGGTGTGTGCCAGATGTTTTGTCCAAAAGATACTAAAAGACAGTATGGAAAGCTTTACTGAAACCCAAAAAGGTTTTAGTAAAGCCCATCACCTGGCTTCCCATGGTCAGCTAGGTAGAAGGAAATCAGGCTGGACAAGCAGGACTTTACCCTGGAAGTTTCCATTACCCCATGCTGGTTGTGACTGACACTGGGTTGTCCTCCAGGTGTTTTTCAGTACTACCAGAATAATTTTTTCCACAATTTTACTGGGCAGTGAAGTGAGATTTCACTGTAGTTTTCAGCATCTTCCTTCTTTTCCTTCTTAAAAATTGGGATAACATNCAGTTCTGTGTCCAGGTAATTTCTGATGATTTTGAAGAGCATAGGGCTGAGGATGGAGCTGTGTGAAACCCCATCAGTGACAGGTCTCCAGTCAGGTGTCACTCCATTCACTGTAACTCTTTGTACCCAATCCCTGAGCCAGGACCTCACCCATCACATGATGTGTTTATCCAGGTGTGTGCCAGATGTTTTGTCCAAAAGATACTAAAAGACAGTATGGAAAGCTTTACTGAAACCCAAAAAGGTTTTAGTAAAGCCCATCACCTGGCTTCCCATGGTCAGCTAGGTAGAAGGAAATCAGGCTGGACAAGCAGGACTTTACCCTGGAAGTTTCCATTACCCCATGCTGGTTGTGACTGACACTGGGTTGTCCTCCAGGTGTTTTTCAGTACTACCAGAATAATTTTTTCCACAATTTTACTGGGCAGTGAAGTGAGATTTCACTGTAGTTTTCAGCATCTTCCTTCTTTTCCTTCTTAAAAATTGGGATAACATTTACCTGCTTCTGGTCAGCTGGAAACTCTCCAGATTCCCAAGACAGCTCAAAAACCATGGAGAGAGACTGTAAAGACATCAGCCAGCTCTTCAGGGATTCCTGGACGAATCCCATCAGGTCCCACAGATTTGAAGGGATCCAGCAGGAGCAGAAGATCCTGCACAAGTTTAGGGTAAACAGCAAAGTGTTCTTTCTCAGAGTCATAGTCCTCCAGCTCAGGGCAGTGGGACCCCCTTGGCTCAACATACATGCTAAAGACAGAGGCAAAGAATGCAATAAACACCTCTGCCTTGTCCCCTCTGCCTTGTCCCTGTCCCTGTCTGTGAGGTGACCATCCTCGTCCTGTAATAGGCTCATATTATTTCTACACTGCCTTTTGCCATTAATATATTTGAAAAGGCTGTTTTTATTGTCCTTGTTTCTGACCAGCTTCCACTCCAGTTGAGCTTTTGCTGTATAGATTTTCTCACTGCAGTGGGAAGCAGCATCTCTGCATTCTCCCCATCACCTGACCTTACTTCCACTGGTCATGTCACCCTGATCTTTTTCAGCCTTCTGATGTTTACATTTTTGTAATGGAGTTTCTCATGGACTTTCATGTAAATAAAGTCCTTGTTTACCATTCCTCTCTAGAGGAGGGACAATTGATGGACTTCTGCTTTGACCAGTGTGGATGGAGAGGTGGCAACCCCATCCTCCAATCCATGTTCACTGTCCGAAAACTATATAAATCCAACTACGAAAATAAACTTTCTCTTTTTGCCCTCAGAACTGAAATTGTCTGCATGCCATTTATTGCGTGTCCTATAGTGACAGGCATATACCTTCCTTTTTGCCTTATTTCCAAGAGAAGATTCCTGCTCAGCCAAATTGGCCTCCTGCCTCATCTGCCTGACTTCCAACATTTAGCAACTGCCTGTTACTGTGCCCCTAGGAGGTGATGTTCAAAAAGTGACTAGCACTGATGGACCCCAGCATCTGCCCAAACATTTTCACAGAGGATTTTACTTACTAGTTCCCTAAGCAGTTTGCTCTCCTCATGTCCAGAGCTGAGGTTTTGCTGCAATTTTCCCTCCCATCAAC
>WEIU01019159.1:0-13937 GCA_013389925.1 Aegithalos caudatus
AATAACTGGATTTTGACAGCTAACTGTATAAATGCCCATAGTTTTTTACTACACTATGGAACTCTTGGGAACTATTCTATGCAATAATAACTCAGTATTGAGAGATGCTGACACCTAAAGCTGCTACCCCCTGGTAAGTTTCTTAGAACTTTTCTAAAATCGGGTGAAAGAACTGTCATTAAGGTGATTGCTGTCCATTCCACAGTTGTCTTTTAATGAAAAATTTATACAAATGCTTGAGCATGTGCAACAATTCTTTCACCTGCTGATTTAAAATTTACAAAAATGCATTAAAATATCTATTGAATTAGACTCCTATGTACTATTACAATCCTTTAATTACTGACTGAATAGAAGATATTTGAAAAAACAAGGGGAAAATTACAATTCATATCGCTCTGTAGTAACATGATCTAGCCTAAACAGACAGATAGATATTGGATCATAACTAATTTCAGCAATCCTACATATCACAGGTGTTACATTGTCTCTGGAATTTTGAACTGTAATAGTCCAGTCAAATATTTCTTTCACTCTGAGCTGTGCAGGATCAGATGTAAAGTCCACTTCTCAGTTCTTAAGTCAAACCCCAACACTCAAAATACATTTTAAATAGCCAACTTTTGAGGAGCTACAACAGAACATCATGCACCTGCCACTGTCTTCTCCTACCAAAGACCGTTCTGGTTCCCTTAAACTTAGGGATTACTTGGACCTATGCAACCCTTAATGGTTTGGAATTTTCTTAAGAAATGTTTAATCAACATATACTTAAGGCTGTCAAAACATAGATAAGGAGACATGATCAAAAAGAGATTAAATTAACTGAAGCTGTAATTTTTACTTTACCTGTGAGTGATAATGGATATTACTAAGTTCTGTATGTGAGAAATACTGATGCCATAAAGAAACATGAAGGTAGAGACAATAATACATATTACAATACTGTAGGCAGTGACTATAGCATTGATTCTGAGAGCATCGCACTGAATTATTTTACTTAAAATAAGTGAAGCCAGAGTCTGTGGGGTGAAGTGAATGAAGTGAAATTTGAATGAGTATAGAGTCTGGATTTTGAACATTATGTGTAGCTTCTAAATATACAAATGCATAAATCAATAATAGAAAGAAAACACTACTGAAATATTTCAGTTTTGTTGTTGGATTGAGGGTTTTTTAAAAATATACAAGTTATTTAATTAAGGAAAATTATCTGTCACTTAAACATTGCAACAGTTTTTCATGAGTGCCAACTTTTTGACAGGTGTCCCAGCCAGGCTGGTTACTGATCTTGTATCATCTTGATTATTATCACTTCGTTTTCGCACCTCACTGGAAAAATAAAGCAAAACAAACAAAAAAGTTGCTCAATTAACATATAATCACTCTTCTATTTTTTCCTACTGTATATTTCGGAGTTCATCACCATCTATTGCATGTCTAATACAATGTAAATTAGCATAGAATCAACTCAGATCAATCTCACAAGTTTCAAATTTGGGATCATATTGATGTTTCTATGCAATTCGTATGTGATAAAAATAGATTTATATATTTTAAAATGTGTTTTTAAATATATAAATAACTCCATGTTCCAATAACTCCATGTTCCAAAAATTTCCAACTTTTGAGAAGTTTTTCTTATTTGCTTCTGTATTTTACCATAGAAAAAGAGTATGTTCATAGCTCTAAGTATAAAACCAAATAACTTCAGCTTCAAGTATAAATTTACTTTCATAGAAAAAATGCATGCTGTTGGATAGCTTTTAGAAAGCTTGCAGACTTAAAGCTGTGCACATATGACTGACTATGGATTACAGACCACTAGCCTTTCAAAATTATACTTCCATCAAAAATGGTTTTAAAAGACAGTAGAACTGTAACATTTGGCTCACATACTATAATAGAAATACCAGGGTGCTAAATGAACATACACAGAATTTCTATCTTGTAAATAATTTAGAGAAGGGAACATCAAAGAAAATACGTGTATTTAGATTGGTCAACAATAAAACTGAATGCATATTCATATGTGTGAAAGAATTTTTAAAAAATAATTTCACATTGAATTATTACATTCCAAAATAAATTATGAAAGAGTTAAGAAAATTAATCCATGTACAATTAAAATTACAATTCATTCAGCAAATGGGTCTTAAAATTGTGGGCTCTTTAACTGTGTCCCGATTTAAATATTACTCATTGGGAAAGCTTTGTAACACTTTCACGCAAAAATGTTTACTCCATTAATCTGAGAATATATCCCATCTTGCACTTATCTATAATGATTTTACTGAGTATTTTCTTTAAATTTTTTAAAATTGGAACAATTTTAAAACTATGTGTGTATCTTTCTATATATATTCACACACAATGTCCTTTATATCAAATATACTCAGATGTGTTTAGGTGAAAATAGAAACATGGTTACTTACCGAGCAAGATGAAGAACTGCTTCTACAATATTAGATCCATCTTTAGCACTTGTTTCACAGAATAGTGCATTATAAGTCTGTGAGTAAAAAATAAAATGTTAAGCTAACTGATCTGAGATGGTTTCCATGAGAATGGGTATGTTTAACTACAAATTGTTTCATGAATAATACAAAGAATGACAATACATTTAAATGAACAGGATTTCTTCTAGTGTTCTTCATTGTCCAACACATTCTCTTTAGTACTGAGAAATAAAACAGTAATTGTTTTTTAATTACTTCTGGTTTATAATCAATATATTCTGAATTAATAAACTGAATAAAAGCCCTATTATAACCTTAATGCCCAAACTCAATCTTCTTGTGCACCCAACTGCAAAACAGTAAGTTGCCAGGACAGGTTATTTAATCTAACTTCCTAGGTACTATAACTACAGCATCTGGTTATTGAAAGTAAACAAAAAAACATCATTCCATAAATAATAGACATGGTATCTGCCCCAGTATAATCAATCAATTGTGCCATTCAAGACTCAGCCATTCAAGACCTTTAAAGCTCTTCCGATTATTCTACAAAATATAGAATTTGTGCATCTTTTTTACCCCACATAAATACATGCAAAAAACCCTTGTCCACACTTCTATTTGTACCAGGGAATTCCTTTTTTCTTTCTGCATATGTGGCAGGAATACAATAGAGTGTCTTTAAGATAAAAATACTCCACACAGAATCTGGACAGACAGAAATCGGTCAATAGTGTGCCTCATATTTGAACTGGTAACTTCTATTTGGCAGCAGAAAAACTCAGTCTTCTGTCCATCCACTTTTTTTATGAGAAAGACTGAGAACTCTTTCACAGCCAATAATTAATGAAGTTCAGCTCAGCAGACACTGAGATGTGATTTAACCCAGCAAACACCATCAAAACACCATAGTTTAATGTAAAGTATCCATGGATCCTTATTACTTGACTTTGTCAAAGGAGCAGAAAATTACTTTTGTTTACTAGTTTCTCACATGGTTTTCAGATAAAAATTCCTAAGACCATTTTATACTAATGAGGTACATTTGGACCTTACCATAGCCAGCTTTTCTCCATAGTTTATAGGCACACACTTTTGTCCTTGTTGTGTAACATCTTGACGAAGATCTGCCTTGTTTCCCACCATCATAATAGGAATATTCTCATGAGTCGCATCCTGTAAAGAAAATTTTATTTCCTTATTGCTAGAACAATCAGAATACAAATTAGTGGCTAACATCATCATGCCATACCAATTTCCACAAAGCCTTGCACACTAGTAGAAAAAAATTGACAAATTATGAAGGCTATGCTGAGAATTTGTTACAAGCCACTCAAAATGTAAGCAGCAAATGCAGTAATGACAAAAATCACTAAGGGAAAAGTAACCAACTCATATACCATGAATAAAGAAAATGCTTTTACAGAAGATGAACTAAGTATTTTGCTTGCCACTTTCCCTCCTATTAAGTATCCCCTGCATGAGAAAAAAATTCCTTGCACTAAATGCAAATTCATATTCAAATAAAAAAACGAGAAGTACAAGTAGAAAGAATACTGAAAATTTCACTTGAGCAATAGCTAATTTACAGAATCTAATACATTGGTTTAAAGTGCCAAGACTCCAAGCCATCCACAAGAAAGTATCTGAAATATGCTGCCACATTAACTTCAGAAGGAAGTGAACAGGAAGGGTGTCATCAACATCCTTTAACATAAAAAGATGTATCAGATTGAATTCTGTATGATATATTTAGGATTTCTATGATGCCGGCTGGTTTGGGGTCCGCAGTCTAGACCCAGGGGCTGATGCCACCCCAGAAAGGGCATTTTGCCAGAGACAGCCTTCTAGGGGGCCAGAGCACCCCCTCAGCTGGCAGAGAGCGTCTCAGCAGGGGGAAGGCAGCTCTTTAGTGATTTCTCAGCTCTCAGTGATTTCAGCTCATACCCTGCGAGGCTGCTCTCTTAGCCGGCCCAGGAAGAAGAGAGTGAGGGTCCGTGTGGCGATTCTGCAGAAGGCAGCTTTATTGCATGGCACCAGCGAAGGGAGCCAGTGACGGGTACCCCAAGAAGCGGGGCAAACGAGGGGGTTTTTATGGGAAAACCAGGGTGGGAGTGGAAGGGGACAAGCCAATGGTTTACAACAGAGCTACATAAAACTCCTGGGGGCTTGTGGGACCTTTCTGTGGTCGCTGTAACTGAAAAGTTACTTTTTTATCTTGGGGGTCTGGCAGGAGGTTGTGCAACCCTTTCTTATCTTCCTCAGCAGCCCTCTCTCCAAGGCAGGGCCGGGGCTCTGCCTACCCCCACATATTTCCATGTAGCTTTATTTCTATGACAGACTCCAGTCTGAATAATTATAATTCACCTCTAATATAATTTTATAAATAGTAAGGCTAACAATGCAGGAAAACATAGCTTCTAAGTTGTATGTATGTAAGGGTCTTACCTCAATCATATCCACCCATTCTCTCACATTAATAAAGCTTTTTTCACATGTTACATCATATAGTAGTAAGACACCATCTGCTCTTCTGAAGTATGATTTAGCAATACTTCGAAATCTTTCAGAAAAAAAGAAAATATTTGTATAAGGTGACATTATCAAATTATAATTCAGTTTAACATCATAAAGAACACACCATTATTCAATTTCACTACTGAGAACAATTCTCTCCATATAATACAATGAATTCTTGAAAACTGCTGATGCAGGTCTGCAAATGCTCCTTAAGAATCAACTGAATTCTGTCCTAAACAACAATCAATATTCTGTATATCAAAACAATCTACAGTGTATCTATAACAGAAATTCTAGTCTCAAATTGTGCCAGGGGAGGTTTAGATTAGATAATAGGAAAAAATTTATGCTCTGAAAGCGTGGTCAGGCATTGGAAGGAGTTGTCCAGGGAAGTGGCAGAATCCTCCTTCCTGGAAGTATTCAACAGGCATGTGTGAATGTGGCACTCAGGGACATACTTTAGTGGTGAAGACAGCTGTACTAGGTTAACAGTTGGACCCCATTGGCTTGGGGGTCTTTTCCAGCCTTAATGGTTCTATGATCCTACAGTCTACCTACAAGTAACTTCCTAAATTGGCTCACATTACTTCCTTTGAAAAAGACAGAAATCCAGTAAAATTATTCCAGGGCTTCATGATCAATTACAATCATCTTTGTCACCAACTTTATACAATCTACTCAACCAAGTACACTGAGTGTAAATATTAAACATTAAAATATTAAAATATTTTTTACAAATTTATTATGTGAGAGAAGACTGATTGCATCTGTACCTACATACAGCCCAACACAAATCTTGGCCAACGAACATATTAAACTGACTTCCAAGGCACTAGATTAACCTCCTAATAAGTGTTGAAAGCTGTCAGTGAAGAAGTAATGGCTCTCAAATAAAGATGTTATAGGATTTTGAGGAAACTACACTCTATTGAAGAATCTTGCATATAAATTCAGCAATATGCAAAGATATTTTCTGGCAAAATTCCAAAGTGTTTGGAAAGAAGTTTTTATATACTAAATACAATGCAAATCATGACCAGGATTTTTAAGGAAAAAGTAGGAAATGGGCAGGAAGGGAATCTCTAAGAAAAATCCTGCTTAAAAATGCAGGTGTCTAAGAACCAAGAAAGCTAAAGACTACAAGAAAGCTAAAGACTAAAAACAGAAGAAACCACTCCATTGCCTAGAATTGCCAAGTAGGGACACACAGATTTAATTTATCCTGTGGTTAACTATTTCTGTCTATGGGGAGAAAAGATTACCTCAAGCATCACCAGAGCTAACACAAAAATCATTCTACTTGTCTTGAGGTCTCAGCAGAAAAAAATTCGTCCATTTACATATATTTACATATGGACCATACAATTTACAGTTTTCTTCAGCTAGATGAAAAAAGGCAAATGATTTCTACAAACAAAAGAGTTCAAATTAGGTAAGTGCAAAGGATCACTAACCTCTCCTGCCCAGCTGTGTCCCATAGCTGTAGCACTGTAGGTTCTCCATCAACAATTAGTCGTTTCATTTGAAAATCCACTCCTGAAAAGAATCATGTGTATACTCTAAAAAACCCATAAATAATCTTAAAGAAACCACAGAAAACTAAAAGATAGGGGTCATATACAACAGTTTTCCCAAAATGCATCTCTTTTAATAGGTTATGAGATTCCAGTCAGTCAAGGACATACTTCTGAACTGCTGAATCCCCTGAATGCATTTGTCTTTTCCCAGAAGAATTGCTTCAAATTGCATTCTGAACAACAAATAAGATCTCTCACTGCTTTATTTGGCTGAACAGTTTTATAAAAGAAGTGAAAATGTTTTACAAAAAACTTGATTTCAAATAGCAAGGAAGAAAAAGATAAATTAGAACAAAAATCCTGGCAAGAGGCAGTAAAACAAACATATAAATATGATTTGATTGGAAGACAAATTTCATCTTTGGAATTGTTAAGACTTAAGTTTGTTAGCTACAACTATAGTAATATACATTACAGGTCAGTCAGAAATCTTTCTAGCTGTATTTAAACCAAAGCTTCAATAACACTTTGAAGAAATCATGACAGAAAAAACAGTAGGAAAGACATCAAAGGATAGCATCAAATACAAAGGAAAGAGGGAAGTGTTGAGAAAAAAAAGAAAGCAACAAAAAATGCAGAAAAGTTCATACACACACTGAAAAGTTTCTTACACTGACATTCCTTCTTCGGTGCTTTGTGTTTTTCAGAAAGAGGCATTGTAAAGTGAAACTAAATTAGACCAGTACCCTATTGTCCACATCAAACAGCTGTTATTACTAAGCTTTAGTAGTCAATTAGATCTCACAGCCTGCATGAGAAATTGTGTGTGTGTATCCAGGAAACCCTAGCAAGCAATCACAAAGGCAAGACAGTCACCCACTTCACTCCAAAATAACAATGAAATTCATTTCAATATTTTAAGAAGAACACCAACTATACCCAGAGTTGCACTGGTATTGCCTCGAAACTCATTCTTGCAAAGCCTCATAAGAAAACTGGATTTTCCCACTGCTGCATCTCCAGCAAGAACAATCTTGTAAGCCTTCTCTGAATTGGGATATTTTGGAGTGAATTCAGTTGCATCTGACTGCAAATAGAAAGAACCCCTCTATAACAACTCATTAAAAAAACACACCTCTGTATCATTATTTTGCATTTTCCCCCTGAAGAACTGGTTACCTGTGGGGTAAGAGCAGATATGTGTTTCCTCGTTGAGGCAACTGAGCTGCTTCGACTTACTGGTCGTGAGGGCTTCCAGTCTAAAACTGCAGTGCTGTTAGCAGGACTGTATGCTTCCTCATCCCTGATCTCTGGAACCTGAAAGTATGAGTTTGTTCTCTAGTGAGAAAAGTATACTTTTTTGGAAAGGCATAGCTAAGACTGAATAAAACATTTTAACAATTTGGATTAAACAGAGATAAATGACCAGATACAGCTGTGTAATTCTAATCAAAATACTGTGATTATTCTGTTCTCATTCATTTTTGCTGTTTACTAGAATTACATTTTGTCTTTTAACATTTTCATTGTTCAGCATTCATTCTTTCAGTTCTCAGATATAGCAAATTAATTTCTATATGAAATTTTTTGCTTAAAATATAGTCATAATAAATGATTGTGACAATATTTTATTTCAAAGCTTGTTTTGCCAACATCTTCCCCAAAGACATTACTCTCTGTTATTACTACTCAAGCTAAATTAAGTATAGCACAGCTGTAACCAACATTATTCATAGCAAAGTC
Source organism: Aegithalos caudatus (assembly GCA_013389925.1). Taxonomy (NCBI): domain Eukaryota; kingdom Metazoa; phylum Chordata; class Aves; order Passeriformes; family Aegithalidae; genus Aegithalos; species Aegithalos caudatus. The sequence continues at coordinate 8,240 of WEIU01019159.1, forward strand.
TCCACAGAGATTAATGTCTATAAATGCACAGTAAATGATCTACCTTTAAAAAATATTCTACTGTGCTTGATACTATTTTTGCTATGTAGTCCTCAGTAACTCTTTCAATGTTACTAACAATAAAGCAGACACGGTGACATCTTAAATTTTTTAATTCTCCCAGACTTAGCCTGTAAGTCAATGTGTGCACTACCAGTATTCTGTCTCATACATGCTTTTATCTACACTGCCACAGCACAGTAAGAGGACGTGAATGGAAAACTATTTTATTTCTATCTGCTTTCTTTATCATTAAAAAATGAGCTCCTTTCTACATACATTTAACAACCTTCAAAAATAATATAAACTTCAAAAATTAAGTTCTTAGCTCAAAAATGCATCAAAAATGTAAAAAACAAAAAGAAAACTATTTATACGTTCTCAAAAAAGTTTCCACTAATTAATTTAAATGTGCATGACCCCGGTATTTACTCTTAACTGGCCTGTCAATAAAGATCCACTTTATTTTAAAAAGAGGAAGCTAATTTTGTCTCCAATCAAAGGCCTTTCTCAGAGAAGATATAAATCTGGCACTTACATCTGTATCAGAAGCATCACCACCGAAGCCTTCTTGCATACACTGTGACCTTTGAAAAATCCTTTGATGCCTATATTCCACTTCTGAATCATACTCATTTGAATCTCTCAGAGTAGACAAGCCACTGTCAAAACAGCTCTCAGGTAGGCTGTCAACTTCACAGTTTATCCTTTGCATAGGATCACAAAGGGCTAAAGAATCATAATCTTCATCGACACAAGATGAATGAGATGACCTAATAAGAAAATATTGGAGGGCAGAAAAATAAATTATTCCATATAAAAATTTCCAATAATAAATAATTGCTCTTCCCAACAAAATCTGAGCCCTTCTCGAACAGTCAATTCTTAGAAATGCTAATGTTAAGTTTAAGGTATATGTCAATCTCTATCTTGCCTTTACAAAGATTTTTCTTTTTCAATCACGTATCTTGGGAAGAGCGTATTAAATTACTGATGTATGACTTTCCAAGTCTCAGTAATTATGACTGTTTGTTAATTTTAAAAAGCCTATCTAAAAAAATTTCATAAAATGATGTACTATGAAGATATCAAAAAAAGAAAAATACATACAATGTTTTAGCTAATTTTGGCCTATTCTAAGACATAAAACGACCTTGACATACTGTATCTCATTTAAATGAATGCATTTGCTCATAGAGGCACACATGCCAATACAAAACAGCTATAAATGTAGAAGAGGGAGTAGCCAAGTTCAGGAGATCAGTAATGGTGAAAGAAGTCATTGAAATTTTTTCTTAGTTTGATAGGCTATGCCAAACATAAACTTTTACACAGAATTCCTCTCTTTTCCCTTAACCTTCCTTTGGAAGTCTTTTGTGGTTTTTTTATTCTGGATATTTCAATATATAAAAATATTTTAATGAATGCTGCAATGCCAATATGGCTTACAGAAAAGAAAAAGGTTTTATTTATATAACTAAAACCACAAAAAAGGAAGGTTAATAGAGTGAATCTTAAGAAAAAAATCCTATTAAAAAGTTACAAAGGCTACAATACAACGCTCCTTCAGCAAGACATGGACAGGCATCAACTAAAGTGAGGCAGTAAAGGTCTCCAAGTCACAGCAGAGAAGAGAGGGTCTGGCTTAGCCCTGTTGGGAGTGGATGTGATGCACTGAACTGCTAAATCAAACAAGGTCAGCATGAATCCTTGTAGTAACAGCTTTCAGAGGAGCTTGCCTGTGATGGCACAACGCAAGAGAGTACACTGAGGAAAATCACCAAATTATGAAGCTGTTACTGAGTCAAATTCCACCCTGCAACTCGCCAAATGGGGGTGACAGTGGCATCATTGTCTGTGGTGGTGCAGAATTATTTTGTTTTGCTATAGTTCAAGTTACTTTTGCCTATTGATTTATGTAAGTTATTGTTTGTAACATGTACTCTGATGGTTTGTTCCATGTACCCCATTTTCCTATTCCCACAGTTGGTTTCTCCCAAAACTTTTCCCCTGTCAGTCCTGTCAATCCCTACCCCATCCTCCCTGTCAGTCTGGGTCAGGCCTCTCCCTGTGTTCTGGAAAGATCCAGGGAGAGAATCAAGTGATTGGCAGAAGTCCAAGAACTCCCCCTCCCCTTGTGCCCTGTTGGTTACAAAGTTGTCAGTTTTCTGTAGGGCCATCCCTAACCCCTTTTCCATTGGATCTGTGTAACCCCCACCCCTGTGATCCTCCCCCGTTTATAAGCTGTGTGCACCCAGGACCTCTGCTCTGTCTGGGGCAGTTTCTCCTGGGAATAAACCTCCAGCCTGCTTCACCTCGACAGAGTCCTCCTTTCTTCCTTTGCCACAACCACACTTCGCCTCTGCCTCACTGGTGAAAGAATCCACTGTGCAGGCAGTGGCTCCAGTGCCAGTCTGTGACTGTGGTCTGCTGTGGCGGGGCTAGCCGGTGGACAGCCACGAGCAGTTACAATTGTCCCATGCAGTAACATTCAGAACCATCTAATTTATATCCCTTCAGGCCAATGAATAATCACATGAATGCATGTGATCTTTGCTGTAGGATATCAAAGCATGCATGGTCTTTATATTCATGCATCTACTAGCCTATATCAAATCACTGAAATACTGAAGAACAGTGCATGCTATAAACAAAGTTAAGCTTGTCAGGCATTCCCTGAAATAAAGCTCTTTAGTAGGCAATTTCAACTTCAACTTCATTTTCAACTTCACTGAACCATGAATTCAATGCTGGGAATTTCATATATGCTTAAAGCAAGTTAAACCAAGATGAATCTTGCAGATAGAAAAAAAAAAATCATACCTTTTAGAACAAATTGCTTAAAGTATGTTAGTATGCAAACCAATACCTCATGATGCTGATCGGATGACAGAAGACAAACTACTGAAAACAAACAGGCTTTGGGATATTCACATCTCTTTCTGTGTTTTGATACTATCAAGTCACAAATGTTAAGATTAATCTTTACTCTTACCACATAAACTTTCTTCTAAAGTAGCTTTTATTTCTCACTTTTGTGGAAATGCAAGGATTGTGCCATGTGGCAGGTACTAATAAATATTCATAGAGAACAACATAACTAAGTCTCCAAAGAGCTTTTATTTACTGCCTCAGAAAATTACTGAATGCAACATGCAACTTTAGAGTAGATGCCTCTAAAAATTTGCAGACGGTCCCAGTCCAACATAAGAGAACTGGGTTTATGTGCATTCGGAAAAAAGAAACAGCTTGCAACAACCAAAACTTTACAGCCAAGAAACACGTATCACATAGAGGTAACAGAGTAAGAACAACACTGCTGAATGAATGGGGATATTGAAAGCATGAAGTGGAAGTCAATTTCATTCCCATCCAAGATACTTTTATTTCTAGCAAAATGTAAAACAGACTATTAAGACCTCTATTAGAGATCTCTCTCTGGTTTGGAATACCACTGAAAGAAAAAGAAGACAAACTAATCTATCAATTGAGTAGGGACACACATTTTTGCCGATGGATCTAACTGTTTAAAATGTGTGACAGCATAGCATGACTGATGGCACTCTGGGTTGCCTCCAATACCCACTGTCTTCTCTGAAATGATGAGAGGAAGTTCTGATCAATGATCTATATTCAGTAAGTACAAAATAAATACTGACCATCTAATTGCATTTAGATAACTTACTAAGGTTTTGTACTCTTATCCCACTAATATCCAAGTGCATTCACTACTCCCACATGTCAGTGTGAGATAAGATGATTTATTCTTTTGAAGAATCAGGCTCACATTTGTAGTAATTATTACATGGGAAAAAGGCATATAAGCTGAACACAAAACCAAAAAATGTTTTATTTCTCAAGTACTGAGGAAAGCTAGCAAAGGCTCTCAGAAGAGTTTTACAGTTTCTTGGAGACAAAGAGACTGAGAATTAAACTAGAATCAAAAGAGGCCAAGATCAAGACAAGACGCTGTCTGCACTCTCTTAAGTTTATGGCTTCCACTGGAGAGGGTTATCCCTGAGCTTTCTGAAGTATTTGAAAAGATTCCTATTGACTTCAGTATATTCTGGATTATATGCTATGGTCACATATTACTTCTAAATCAGATGGAACTATTGTCTTTTACTTAACAGTAATCTGCTCTTCTAAAACAAGTAATTTTCAAATTAACAAAAGCAAGCCTGGCTTACCTGTCATACTGTGGATTTAAAGGAGAATGTTCACCATTAAATTTAGGACTGCTTCTAGAAATGGTACTTCCTGGTGAGGTATTTGCTAACCGCTGCAACAGATACACAATAAATGCATTAAAACTTTGATGAACACAGAGGAAGTATCTAGATTTATTGAGAAAAAAGTGTGCATCATCAAAATTACAAACTGGATGTATTTAATATATGCTTTGTCATATAATATATATATTTAGCTACTTACATTTAAATAAACCTCATAATTCATATATTATTGATGTCAGAAAGCCTATTACCTATAGCATTTAAGCTTCACCACTGCCTTTATACTGAACCAATTAAACACATTCAGCCACAAAAGAGAACAGAATTTTCAAGAGGATGATTTCATCGACTACACCTCAAGACTCTGAAATGCTAAGCTTTGAAAAGTGGTGTTTAGACCATGGCAGCTGACTACTAAAAAAAAAAAGGGGACCTGTCACTACTGGGCTAGTTTCAGGAGAACTACCTCCTAGTTCTTGAGAGAGACAATGAAGGAAAAATCTTGACTGTGACAAAGTATTTTTTTGTACATTCTGCTGTGTTTCCATACATTTATTCACTGGAATGGGTTATTCTGTCTTCTCTGTAATATGCTTATTTATATTTCCAGGCATGAAAGTAGGAAATGGTATTCATTGTTGCATCTGTAGCAAATCGCTGGTGGCTTGTACCAGCAAAAAGAACTCATGTTCACTGGTATGGAATACTGGAAACAGGCAGTCACCTGACCCCTTTTTTCCTCCTTCCCATCCAGTATTGTCTTTGTGCAGCCATTGTTCTGGTTCTATCCTAAAAAAAAACTATGTGCTTTCCTTATGATGTCAAATCATTAGTTTTAAGAGTTTTAACAGGTTTCACAGGACTGCAAAATGACAGTGTAGAGTAGTTTTTTTCTTACTTTCAAGCGTTTCTTTCTCTAGTTTGGAGGATGTCAGGTGACATTTGTTATAAGAGACTCCAATGAGTTCTGAGAGCCCAAAAAGGGTCTGACTAAGGTCTCTATCCAGTAGTCCATGCTATTCATTTTCCCAGTGACTTGCCTGGACAAATGTTCAAGTAAGGTTAAGACCTTGCTACTAAAAAAGAGCAGTTTTCTGAGAAAGTGTGTTGTCAATGGTAGGACAGTCCCATACACAACACAAATACATTCCCTTTAGCACAAGAGAAACTTGAGATTTATTCACCTCATTAAATATCACAGCATATTAAAAAAAAAAAAGTTACTTTCCTAAGCACCTCAGAAAGCAACTATATTTTAACAAAACTTCCATTATTTAACAAAACTTAAGTAAAATCTAACACAACTACACAGGAGTATTCCCACAGTGAATCCACTGAATAAAACTCAATTTTCTGCATACCCACTGAGGTACCAATTTACATTTGCTATGTTGATTCTTACATCTTCCATGACAATGTAACGA
>WEIU01019159.1:39903-72206 GCA_013389925.1 Aegithalos caudatus
AGCACTGACACCCACAAACAAAAACCAAGCTAACCCTACATTCTTCCAGAGTCTTTAAAAACACCTCCATAGGTTCTATAGTCATAGAGACCTACACATAACACCATTTAAAGGCTGAGTCAGCTTTACTTTTGGAAAATCATAAATAAATATTAAATGCAGAATATTTCAATATTACTAAGGCTGATGAAGTTTCAGTATCATTTTCTATGCTTTAGAAAAATCAAAGGAAAGATAAGAAACTGATGTATAAGTTGGCAAAGGAAAAACCTCTGGAAAAATAGCAAGATTTGAAGAAAATTTTAACTAAGGGGAAATTTTAATGTATAGTGTTTGAAAGAGGTCTTTCAAATGCAGCTTAAGGTCCCTTTCCAATTCTGACAAATAAGTAATACCATCTTACATTATTTTACTTTTCCTTAAGGATAAGGTGACATAAATGAGAAGGCAAGAGACATAGATTTGGTTTCAATTCTTCACTTGTTTCTCTAGTGGTTTACCATTAAAGATACTGCTGTGTAACATGAGCCACCAGAGATCTGATTTGTGGCTCAAGTCTCATAGGGATCAAACTGCTTTGAAAATACAGATTACAGTTAGGGACTAACTAGAATTACTCACTAAACGCCTTCTGTATTCTGCAACAAACCAGAGTGCTGCTTAAACTGTCCATTCATCCCAAAGGAGTCACACAGGACAAGGTGGTAGGTTTTATAGCTGCTTTCACATGACAAATATACACCCAGATAAGAAAGTCCCTGTTTAAATTTCCCATCATAAGCTTGAACCTGCAGTGTGCTGGAAACCTTATGGTGTGATTACTTCCTGAAACTAGTAGCATACAAAGGAGAAGAGCATTTCTCCTGAAGAAAATTATATCTTACTTACACGTCTTATATTACTTCAAACTTTAGTCTTTCTTCTTATTACCAGTTTCCTTTAACGTGTTTCCTACTTTCTGATAAAAAAATCTTTTTGAATTTATCATGATTATTCTTTTTTGCCTCTTCCAAATATTTTTCTTCCATCTGAAGAAGAAATAAAGTCAGTTATTTCATATTCCCTGCCTCTACTGCCATTTCTACTGTTTTAAGAACAAGAGGAGCACCCCTCTCCATGCATTGCATAACAACTTCCATCTGTCTTCATATTTTGCAAGATCAGTATCACTTCTGTCTTACAAAATTCAAGGGTCAGAACTAAGAGAGGATTCATATTTAATAGAAGACCAACATGTAAGCAGAGGAACAGGTATTTGAGAGTGATAAAACAGAAGTGGAGAAGAACTGTCAGGAACTCCACTGAAACTTTAATTACAGGACATGGATCCTGTCAGGTTTGTTTATATTTAGTTGCACTTGGCAACCACCTGTCATGCAGCCATATGTAGACATATAGGAAATTGAAGAATTCAATATTCAAGTACTTTCCAATGCTTAAAGTTAATTTAAAGCCAGATATCCCTAAAGGACATATTACCAGTCATGGTAAAGGGATTCCTGGGATAACTGTGACTGAGTTATCCAACCCTGGAAAGCAGAAGTTTCCCCTGTGCTGCCCTGTGTTCCCATTTAGATCCAGCCATCAGACTGCCACAGGCACCTGTCAATGTCACTGTAGGCCACTCCAATATCAACTCAGTACTTCTGTTTTCTTAAACTGTGAAATTCAGTTAGCCCTGTGAAACGTACAGTGGCTCCACAGTTAGCATTTACCAGCTGTGAAAATCAGACCAATCTTAAAGTTGTTCCGTAAGTGACTGATTTTAGATGCCTGACCTTGGAAGGAAACTCAGGACTAAAGTTTATGTCCTAATTACAGAGGGAGATAATGTTTTAATTTTGTTAGAAAGGACTTCATACTAAAATAGTATTAGCCAATGACTGTGTTTCCTACTGTCAAAAGTAGCTGAAGCCTGCCACAAAAAATGTAAAACCACAAACACAAAAATATCAGATAGATTTCTGAGAGGCAGTCTGGAGAGTTAGGTGCTGCTGTGGCAAGGGCCTGTACCCTACTGGGTTTCTTTTAGACTAGTCAGGGCTCTAGTCCATCACAAAAAATTCCAATTGACTGTGAGAAGAAGAGTCCTGCCTTAAGCTTTGATATACATTAATTTCTGATAATACCTGATAGTGCTTGGTATGAAACTGGAAGATCAGATGTAGGATCAGCAGTTCATCATACAAAAATAATTTTATGTTATAGAGACAAAGAATCATGTCAGTCTAAATAAATTTATCAGTCAGATGCAAACTTAACAGAAAACATTTAAGCAATCTCAGAGTTTTTCAAACATGAATGATTTCTTTGTTGAGGAAAATCAGATAGATGGGCAAGGATTTGTTTCCATCAGCCTAATATATAACACACATTGCACAGAATGCTGAAGAACTGCTTTGAAGACAGTGCAGGCAGGTGATTACTAGTACTCTCCTCTCTTCTTGCTAGTTTATTTTAAGGAATGTTCCATAGGGAAAAAAAAAGAACAAAAACAAAACAAAACAAAACAAAAAACAAACAAACAAAAAAACCTGTCAAAGTATGAAAAAAAAAATTCTTCCCTGGAATGCGCAGCACAAGTGATAATGTGCAGCACAAGTGATAATAGTTTCCACTGGATGATATTACTACAATATCCAAAGTATGTAATCCTTACCAATAAATAATATTCATTATTGCCAATAAATAATCATCAGCATAAACTGGTATCTTGAGTATTAGCTGCTTCAAACAGATAAAAATTTGTTCCTAATGCTCAATTTCTTGCAATTAGTTTAACAGAAAACAACTGATACTATCATTAAATTTCTGAAAACTTTAACAAAATGCAGCCTTTTAGGAACTATGAATTACCTACCCCTAAGAGAGCTCAGATATTTCCCGCTTTTTACACAGAAAACTGCTTTTCAAATTCCTAAGACCTACAAGATGACACCCACATGTGTGTTTCAAAGCATCAAGCCTTAAAAAGAAGGAGATGATACGTAGTAGGGGACTACCACATGTAATCCATATGTACCGTCAACCCCAAGAGATCCTTTTATTTCCCAGAAACTTTGTACAAATTGAAATTACAGTTTGGCCATTTGTACAGGATTTTACATATGCCTGGCAGTCTGATCAAAGCAACTGCTTTCTGTGGCTACCAGGCATTGGGGCATCCCAGGCTTCCTCAAATATAGAGGTGGCACGTGCAGTGAGCCTGCAGTTCTTCCATGCATTGGACCCTCGTGTACTCGAACAGTACAGCGAACACAGTAGGTTCAGATCTTGTTCCACTTGCTACCTATGTGCTGACCACTGCAGAGTACCTTTGCTCACATACCAGTGTTTCTCAAGTGAAATTCAGCTAGCTCACAGTCTCACCCTATCAATTGACATATTCGAGTGAGTAAAATGTACTAGTTACTAGCATTAGTTAAAAATAATAATTTTATTATGTTTGTCTTAAGATAATGCAGTTCTTTTAATGTGTATTCATTTATATGTATGTATATATATGTATATATTGATTCAAAAGATTATAATTTTAAACAAGATTAACAGAAGTGGAATCATTCACATTCTTATGAGAATAAGAAGGAAATTTCCTTACAGAACATTGCTTTAAAACGTGTATTAAGAGGATCATCTGAGTACTACTCATCTTTTAAGTAGTTAATAAGCATGGAACCATTTTGTACTTACTGTATCACACCAAAAAAACCAAAACCAGCAAAAAAGCAGTTCCCACAATCCTGGAGTGCAAAAAGAATTCTTAAAAAATCCTGCCAAGAAGATATGAACAGAAAAAACTTACACAACTAAGTCATATGGGGCAATATGCCCTGGGAGGAGGTGGAGTCACTGTCCCTGGCAGTGTTTAAGGAAAGACTGAATGTGGCACTCAGTGCCATGGTCTAGGTGACAAGGTGGTGTCTGGTCAAAGGTTGAACATAATGGTTCTGTGGTTCTCAAATATATGGCAGCTGGTTGGCTAAAGAGTGAGGTTAAAAATGGGTAGCTGTCATCAGTTTGGACAGAAATAGACTGACATGCCCCTTCGGCTGGAAGAGTTAGTCCAGACCAGGAGGACTGTACAGATCCAAAGTGTGAAAAACAAGCAGAAATCAACAGTTTAGCCTGCACTGTGTTCAACAACTGCATCAGGCGACTCACAAGACTGACATTCACTAGTGTTTTCACCCATTGCCCAGACACCATCAGAGAAGTTTTCTGTCCCCTGAAGTCAAACAGGTGCTGGAGTCAAGACTGCATTTCATGACTGAATTTCAATTCATTTATACTTGTTATTTACTGAGGATGTTCTGAACCAGCTGGGTGAACTCCTTATTAGAATAAAGTCAGAGAACAGCATTTCTTCCCAACAAATCACTATGGGAAATTTGCTACTGAATAAAATATACTATCTGAGCTGTTAAATCATCTGCCTCCTCTGCTGCCAAATAAGGTTTTTACCTAAAACTAAGCTCCACTAATTTCAGAAGAAATCTATATTAACATCTACATAACCCTTAACTTCATTCACATGATTTTTTTATTTGCTGCTCTCCACCCTTAGCAAGCATCTGAGGAAAAGGACTGGCCACTAGCTATAAACAAAAGACAAATAGGTCTCATCTGGCTGAGCTTCTTTGTCATCTGCGTCACACTTATTTGCAATAATGAATGGAATGTCAGATACACACACATGTACAAACCGCAGATTTAGGTGTTTTCTGATTCCATGAATTAGAAGGAAATTCAATGACAAGCCAGCAAGGCTGCTCCAGAATACTCCTTTATCTGGATATTTTAAAAATTTCACAATTCACGCCCTTAATTTTTCTGTTTATTCTTTAGCTGCCACACAGCCAAGATTCCTTTTATCACAGGATGACACTTGCATTCTTATACCTTACTGTCAAAATATTTTATGTAAGAAAATTATTTTGTTTTTTAACCAGCAATATATGTGTAGCACACATATGCACAGTATACTCTTTCTGCTTTTTAGATTTGTGTATTACGAAAAATACAAAACCACTGACTTATTGCAAAATTTTCTCTCATTCTAGTCATCTTGTTGCTTTATTTCTCCAAATATCATGTCAACACAGCTTTCACTGTTAACAAACTCTTAATGTGTCACAGAGCTTGATTGTTTTTCCTAGCAAATCATTTGCCTGTTATATATTCTGAAACATAAAATTCATGTCGGCTAATATTCAGGCTCTTACACAGCATATCAACCAACTGAAATTGTATAAAGCCAGGAAATAAGCCATTCATACATTCAGTTCTCCTCTTCCATGTTTGATTAGTTCTGTTACAGCATAGAATCCTTTTAGAGAAGAATTCGTGCAGTCTTAAATCTGAACAGTCAGATGGTGACATACTCAAGCAGAACTAATTCATGTTATGACTCTTCAATGCATAACTCATAAACAGTCTGGAATGAAACCTGATCTCTCACAAGTGGATGTAAACACATGTAAAGGCAGGGCATATTAAGGAGATATTCCCTACCAGAGAGTAGGGAAATTGATGGGGTTTTACCTTTTCTCTTGACTTGTCTCCAACCTGTGGTCAGGGCACTTCTCAAAGCTCAATCTACACTAAAAGCTCTGACAAAGGTCTGTGTTTCTGGAGTGTGAAAAACACACCTCCAGCCAGCTGCAATGATTAATGCCCTCAGGTAATCACAACCCAGCTGTCAAAACCACTAAGTTATCACCACGTGTTGTTCTGCATAGAATAAAGCTTTACAGTTCTGCAAAACAAGCACTTTCTTACATCCCCATTTCATGAACAGTTTCCTTGAACTTCATAATACTACCCATCTTCCATAATAAACACAGTTGGGTGCACCTTTACTGAGACAGGTCAAATCAGATTATGAGACTTCCAAGCCAAAAACTTTTAAGCTTTTAAGATGAAAATTTTAAGCCAAAAAAAATGCTTTGTCACAGTATTCTGATAATTTTACTGTGCATGGTCATTTGAATAGCTGTTATCTTTTACTGTGCTTTTCAACCAGGATATTTAAAGTATTCTCAGTAATCTGGCATCCATGGGCAGAAGTACCTTGAAAACTGAAATGAAAAAATTAATGTCTATTTCTCCAGTCTTGGAAGAGAAAAAAAGAAAAAACATTAAGACCAGAAAATGGAACAGAAAAGCAAACACAAGACAACAAAAAAAAAAAAAAAAACAAACCCACAACAGCAACAAAACCTAAAGCTGACAATTTCATTGGATTCAGATTTTTCTTTTTAATAAAATCCTACCAAGACATTTAAAAATGCATAGATAGGTATGTGTGTGTATATATATATATATATATATATATATGTATGTATGTATATATATATATGTATATATATAAACATACATACTTCACGTACTATACATTTTTCATATACAAAGTGTAGATGTAGATGTGAAAAATTAGCTGTGTTTGCGCTACTTTATGTGTTTAGTTACATGTTGCATTTGTTGCAAAACTAAATAAGTGTTTTCTGTAGGTGTGACTAGGGCACACCTTTGCAAAACTCTAGCTGTTTATTGATGTGGCTGCGTGCTGCTGTGTTTCACTTCAGATTGAGTTGAAGTTGTTATACCTCAGTGTAATATTATAGCAGTACCCTGTTCTCTCCATTCTAGTACCATATAACTTGTTCATTAGTTAAAGTCACAAATGTTGACTAAAAAATAATGGATAGTGAAGGTGATTTTTGTTTCCTTGGTCTGTTGTTACAAATAAAATTATAAACTGGAAGAAGCTGGGGCATTCATATTTTGTTCTATCAGTTTTAAAAGTCCAAAGCCCCAGCTATAGGTTAAAAGCTTTAATTCAACTTAAAACAAATTGATTGGAGAAATACTTTACTCCGGAGTGACTGGAAGGAAGCTACATACAGCATTTCAGAGCATAAATTGGAACTTGTAGCTCCCACACTGCTCTCTGCTCAGCCTCAGGAGTTATGAAGCATGAACTGTGGGCAGCAAGCAATTACTCTCCCAGGCAGTTCATCTTTAGTTAGTCCTCAGTGTGACAGCACTCACCACACTCGCAGTGTGTATTTACCGTGTCTGTGAAGACAGCCAGCACCTGGGTTTGTGTCCTCCCTCTCCTCCTGTTCAGCCAGTTAAATCCCCTATCCCAACCCCAACCACAGTGAAGCCTTTGGGACCTGCGCTTCGCTCTGTCCCCTGAACAGAAGGCAGGTTCACAGCTGGTAATCACATTACAAGGCTGTCCTTAATCACTCTTCACAAAGCAATCCAAAGTCCTTTGTAAGTTCTGGTTTGGTTTTTTTGGGTTTTTTTTTGTTTTGTTTTTTTGTTTGTTTTTTTTGTTTGTTTGGGTTTTTTTGTTTTTGTTTGTTTTGGTTTGTTTTGTTTTGTTTTGGGTTTGTTTTTTGGTTTTGGTTTTTTTTGGGGTTTTTTTNTTAGTTACATTCTACTGAGTGCCAGTGTCTGTGAATTGAAGCCAGGTATTATGGGCTGCCCCACTCAGATACCCCGGGGTTTTCCTCTGGTTGACATTCTGTCCCCTTGGAAACTGAATTCTTTCTACCCCCGCTCTGAAACCTATTCACTCCAGCAGAATGAAACCAATTGTAAATGCCAGAAACTTTACTGTGGTACCACAAATCTTTTCTCTGTAAGACAGGATACAAACACGAATTTCCAATGAAAACAAGAAAATTTGTGTTAATCAGTGAAAGACTCATTCTCCTGTGGAATAAAGCACCGAAACTGGGTTCTATTGTATTTTTGATAATTTTTAAATCAATTACCAAGTAATGGTTCACCTATGCAATCTTCAAATCACTAGGTACTACAAATAAAATATTTCTATTAAGTTGGCTCATTGGATTCCATTGACTCTAAATATTAGAGTTTCTTTCCTTCTCTTACTTTCATATTTGACAGGATAGATATATTAACAAGATTGAAAATTATTTATAACTTTAATCCAATATTCTTCCCCTATTCATCTGCCAAGATAATTTTGTATTTTCTATGATTGTGTTACCATCACACTTGAGAAGTAAAGAACACATCTTTCCAGTGACCTCTGGGAGTAAAAGTGTTATGATTAGTCCCATAAAAATATGAACTGAAGAGGTGGATGTGGGAATTCTTGAATTGCTACAAAGCTGTGCAACCAGCCAGATTTTTTCAGGTTTAGTATAAAACACTGGAAAGAAGACCATATATAAACTTAAGAATAACATCAAAATCTGTAAACAAAGAGGAAAGAAAAAAACTGTCTCTCACAGCAACCACTAGGATCCTTTCTATTTCCAGTAATGGAAGTTGTGTTGGCTCTGAAATGTAGTAATCTTAAATGAGCTATGAGTAGAAAGAGTATTTAGCCTAAATTTCATAAAACATCAAGTTCCCAGCACTAGAGCTAAGAATTAATATTGCTACCAAAAAAGTCCTACTAAATACTGGTAAATATATCTTGTAACTGCTTTATCAGAGTGGATTTTTTTTTTCAATTCACTCCTCTGAAACTTACAGAAAAAGATATATAATGAAATAGCTATTTCACAAAAATGAACTGCAGAAATGAATTAAATTATTCTTAGTAATCTCCTATGTCTTAAAATAATTTTACCATTCAGTCTGAGTATCTCAGGAAGCATGGAGCCACAGCTAATGTTTGAAAGAAAACTAGTAAATTTATGTAGCTGACAATGCATTTACAGGCTAAATTCTTTTACCAGTAACTTTGAGTTTGCTGCTCAAGGATTCGTTCACCTTATTTGATTGCTACCCAGCTCAAACTAATAATTTGGGGCATAATAAATATGTGAAATGTGTACCTGTGTGCTTGCAGCTGTGCACTTACCCAGTTGCATATGAACTACCAGTCTCTAACAAAACTACTTGAGTCCTCTTGTTGAGAGATTTTCCACTACAACTATAAGCAGTATCAGCTCTGAGATTCCAACAGTTGAAATGTCAAAAGCTATCTTATTTCTTCACTTTTTGCCTTTTGTGAAGCAACTTGACAGTGCTGATACATACTGAATTTGTTACCTAATCCTGACTGGCAAATCCCTGTCACACCCCCTCACTTTGCTTTCAGCTACAAAGCCAGAAGCATCATAAGGACCACCACTGAAAATTCTAAACTATAGAGGACCAAGAGCAAAGACTGTGAAGAGCTCAAAACATTCTTTCTATACTAAAACAAATCACTCCCATCTTTTCTTGAAATAGATTCCAAACTTTTTTTCATTTATTTTTAAATATTTGCACATAGCATGTTTCCCTTGATTGTTTGTGAGAAGGACACAGAAAACAGTGTCAAAAACTTATTTGGTATCTACTCTTACTCTCTCTTCAAGAGAGCTAGCATATTGCAGAGCAAGGTAAGATTGACTGAGCGTATCTGTTACCTTTTGCTATTTTTTTCCTTCCCTATTAACAGTGAAATTTGATTATTTCTCTGAAAATTTCTCAAGGAATGGAAGTTATAAATAGCACACTTGCTTCTCCTCCTTTCAAAAATAAGCACAGGTTAAGGGCTTTTAGTCTTCCAGAACTTTCTCCACAATTATAACTTTATACCTATGGCTGAGGTTTTATCTGCCTGCACTTTAGGAGCAGTAGTCATAAGGAAGCACAGAAGGCCCAAGCAATTGCAAACATTCGAGTTATCCAGGTTTTATTTAACCTGTATCTTCCCTACAAAATGTTGAGTACTTATCCATTAATCTCTGTTATCAATGATTTTATCAAAATGACTATGGTTACCTTATGTAAAGTTTGATGTAAATATTTTTCCAAAAGTTTTTTATCTTCCTCTTATTGCCACTTTTGTAGAAAGACTTCCTGTAACAAGGTGTGGTGATTCATTTTTAAGTTGTAACTTTACCCCAAGTTATCATTCAGTGTAACCCTATCCTGGACTGGTTTTGCCCTATCCCACCTATCCCATTGGTCCAAGCCTTGGACCTCCCTCTGAGGAGAACTCTCTTAGGGAGAGTCATGAAGGGCTAAGCTCTCTCTGCCCGCTCCTCTGCCCTGGGGGACACACGCGCTCTCCTGCCTCTCCTGGGGCCTGCCTGCCTCGTGCTCTCCTGTGGGAGCCATGCTTCCTCCCGGTGTGGGACCCCCAAATAAACCCATCCAATCACACCCTCAGAAGCTGTGTCGTGCCTTGCCTGCCCACACGCTGCTCCCCAGATGCTCCGGTAAGGCTCTGGTACCTCCCCGGACCCAGAGGAATGTTGCCCTCACTCAGCGGCTGCAAGCTGGGCCAGAGAAGAGCAGGGGGGATTGCAACAACAAGGGACAAAATGCTCTGACTACATCTCTTCTGGAAATATGTGGCTATCTATATTAATAAATACACTCAAATTACATGTTACACCTCCCAATAATATATGTTTCAAACACCAAATTCTCTGTGACCTCTTACAGCACTGAGACAGTTCCCTGGGAAGCCATTACACATCTAAGCTCTCCAGTCTTACACTATGCTCACATTTAACAGAAAATGCAGTATATTTTCTTTGTAGCATGAGGCCTTGATAATAGATTTCTTCTGCTTTTCTGTATGTTCCTGTTCATCAAATGAGTTGTGGGTGTCCCACATCTCTGGAAGGCCAGGCTGGATAGGGCTTTGAGCAACCTGATCTAGTGAGTGGCATTCATGACTGTGGCAGATGGTTTGGAACAGGATGATCTTTAGGGTCCCTTCCAACTCAAGCTATCCTATGACTGTAGGTATGCAAAAGTACATACGTGTCGATAGCTGCCTGTGAACATTTCCCTCTTCACTGTGGCAACACAGAAAGAAAACCAAACCTAAATGAAATTTGATAGAAAAAAATCTGAACTCAATAGAAAGCAGCTGAGTCAAATGAGCTTCAGAACCTTCTTCCTCTTTTTTTTTTTTTTTCTTTTCCTGGTTTTATACAAAATAGGGTTTGTACCTGTTTAATCCTTCCCCTATGTAAAGGTGACATTCAGAAATGGACTGTATCAGATAACTTTTCACCAGTTCCTGTTGAAAAGAAGGCTGAAGACATGTAACTACTGAACAAAAACATCATGCTTAATTCTTTAAACCACAGAGGATCACTTGCTCTGCATATTAAAAAAAGAAAAAAATAAACCCAAACGTGGTGACATGGGCTCCCCCTTGTGGTTTTCGTTATGAAAAATTTTAATTCGCCACACAAATCCCTCAAATTTACGAGGACTAATAACAGGCAAGCAAGGGAATGCTCTGAAAGGAAATGTGTTCTGTGTAAAAACATTTTTCTAAATCATCTGTAAATTATCTGAATCAAATAATTCTTGTTTCATCATTGTTAGGATGGATAATTAATTAAGCATACTGACAGATAATACTGCTAGACATCTGCATCCTGTTAAAGGCAACCAAAGTTAATTATGCTTATGGTTGGACTTGCTGGAGTGATAATGGGTTTTTGAAACCACATGTCCAAGATTTATTACAGGTTCTGTGTTGCTCTTTCTCTTGCATTAATGCAGAGATTTGTCAATCCCCCTTCCTAACTCTGGGCTTTTTATACGTTCTTCAAAAGAGGAGATAGGTTTTATTAGCATTGAAGCACCTGTGTTTTTTGTGGGGTTTTTTTTTGTTGGTTTTTTTTTTTTGGAACCGAATCTCCTCACATTTATAGTACTATGGATCAGGAACACTCTCAGTTTGCTATAAAAAAGGTACAAGTAAGAGAAAAAATTGCCAGTGGTTAGCCTCATGCATCCAAGTTAATTGTTCTATGCACCAGCTGTAAAACCAAGACAAAAATTATATACCTTAACAGAAGTGCTGCAGTTAGGTAGTCTCCATTTTAATCTGAAAAACTAATTTATGATAAAAATACAGAGAGGGGTAACTACTTCAGTTCAGTAAAGCAGACCTTTAATTAACCAACAGGTACTTGGATGACTTAGGTTAAGAAATACCCGGTAATTAATGAAGATCAATAGTTCTGATCTAGGTCTTGGCCTACAGTTGCAAGACCTGAGCCACTGATTTCTCTAAAATAACAGTTTGAATTTTTTGCATTCTGACTGCATATGAAAATTGCTTTAATTACCTGAATTTTATTCCAATCCATTTAAAAGAAAAGAACTTCTGATATGCCAAAACCAGCAATACAAGACACTAATATTAGGAAGCAATGCTTCTCCTATTCAAATTCAGTATTAAATGTGCAGATTTCTTCACATCCTTATTTACAGAATGCAGCAATATACATTAAAGAGAAAAATAAAATTAAATTAAAAATGCAAACCAAAAGAAACCAAAAAACAAACAAACGAACAAAAACAACACCAAAAAAACTGAAGCATGATATCTCCCCCAGATAAGACCAGACAAAATATTCATTCTTTAGTATCTTTGTAATAGACAAAAATTAAACCTGAGGACTTTGAATATACTTAAAATTATTTCTTCTACAACACTTTTTTGCAGTCAGCAGTAAACCACAATATTTATTAATATTATGGAAGTTAATTGAAAAACAAAGGTTTTAAACAAAACATTAAATATATCATCTTTAATCTCCATAGAATAAAAATTGATGAATTATTGGATTACAAACTAGGGGTTGCTTAAAGATCAATTATTGCAACACACATGTATTCATTATGGACATACAGAACACAGTTTCCACAATTAATTTTCTGTTCAAAAGGGCTAAATTTCCCACTGCAAAAAGCTGTAAGAAAAAGTATTGGGAATAGGAACGTTCAGAGAAAACTGAACTGTGAGGTCTTTAATTAAAATTTGAAGTTATGACACATGCTGTTTGGCAGAACTCCTTAATTCTTGTACTCTGTCTAAGGAACAGAGAACTGCATATAGAAACAACAGCTAGGGAAAGAGAAAGAGAGAAAGAGAGAAGAGAGAAAGAAAGAAAGAGAGAGAGAAAGAGAGAAAGAGAGAAAGAGAGAAAGAGAGAGAGAGAAAGAGAGAAAGAAAGAGAGAAAGAAAGAGAGAAAGAGAGAAAGAGAGAGAGAAAGAAAGAAAGAGAGAAAGAGAGAAAGAAAGAGAGAAAGAGAGAAAGAGAGAGAGAAAGAAAGAAAGAGAGAAAGAAAGAAAGAGAGAGAGAAAGAGAGAAAGAGAGAAAGAGAGAAAGAGAGAGAGAGAAAGAGAGAAAGAAAGAGAGAAAGAGAGAAAGAGAAGGAAAGAAGGAAAGAAGGAAAGAAGGAAAGAAGGAAAGAAGGAAAGAAAGAAAGAAAGAAAGAAAGAAAGAAAGAAAGAAAGAAAGAAAGAAAGAAAGAAAGAAAGAAAGAAAGAAAGAAAGAAAGAAAGAAACCACCCTGAAATAATTTAATTAATGTTTAAAAGAAAAAAATATGGATGGTAATACAAATGAAATCATAAAGTGTAGGAAAAGATTAGAGAACCTAAAGATTTCTGAAATAAATATATAGTCAGGTGTAAGGACAGCAAGATAAATGTATTTCCTATAAATTAGGAAGAAGGAAATAATGCCAATAATATAATCCCACTTCCAGACAGTGATGGAAAAGTATTTATTCTCCATGAAAGGAAGACCTGTGCGTCCTCTGGACAAGTCGAAGCCAGCAATTTCCCAAAAGAAGACCAACAGTTGCCTGGGCTGCATTAGGAAAGTACCACCAACAGATTGAGTGAGGTGATTCTTCCTCCCTCCACAGCACTGATGAGACACAGCTGGAAGCTGGGCCCATCTCTGGGCTCCCAGTATAAGACAGACATGGACATATGGGACCAACACTAGTAAACAGCTGTGACCGAGACTGATAGTCCGTGATTAGAAAACCTAAGCATCTGTCACAGAAGTAAAGGCTGAGAGAGCAAGGAGAAGGGAAGTTCAATGTGTGTAATTACCTGATGGGAAGTTATAATGAAGACAGAGACAGACTTCAGTGGTATCCAGTGGCAGGACAAGAGGCAATGAGCACAAAGTGAAATGCAAGAATTTACATTTAAATGGACAAAAAACTTTTCAACACTAAGGACTATCACAATCTAGAACATGTTGCCCATGTAGGCTGTGGAGTCTCCCTGGTGAGTCTCCATCCCTGGAGATACTCAACACCCAGCTGGAGACAGCACTAAGCAACCTGGCCTAGCTGGCTGTTTCTGAGCTGCAGTATTGGACCAGCCAATACTTAGAGCTCCCTTTTACTTCAGCCAATCTGTGATTCTGTGAAAAAAAGAAACCCAAATATTGAGAAGCTATGCCAGTTATCAAATCACTTTCTGAAAACTCTCTCCTCACTTCTTTTAAAGTCTAGTCTCAATGAATATAGCTCAATGTCTTTTACAAATCCAGCTGTTTAGTGGAAGTCTTGCTAAAGCGGGATTGAAGATCAGCTGCAGCAAAAGCAACCTGGCATACCTTAAATGTCCACGTGTTTCCAGGAGGATGTTAATCCTTATGGTAAACTTTCAGATATTGTCCCTAGTGCAGAGTCCTTTTGAGCACATCTACAGCAGGAAATACCATACAAGGAAAAGAGCTGATCTAGTTATTAATGAACTGGAACACCACATTGCCATACAACAATATTAGCTTATGTATCTAAAAGCTGTGTAATTGTATCAGCAAAATGTTACATCCAGGCTAATTACTTCTGCCAATCAAACTAATTAGCACAGAGAAGGGCCATGCTGAATACCAATTCTAGCTTCTGAACAACTAATCAAAGCGCTACTGGACAGTGAACAGAAAATAAAAATCGTTTGAGTATATTCAGCAGTGAAAAATTCTGTAATTCTATCCATTCTGTATGTGTAAAACTTTAAAAAAACCAACTTTTTCTTGTTTTGCAGAACAACATCTTTGTACCACATTTGAAGTCAATGCAAAAAAATTTCAAAGATCTTAAAATGTGCTTTGCTGAATACTTTGCAAAGATGCAAGAGATGTTACTCTGTAAGATGATTAGGTGCTATGGCAGATTCCTGTAAGTTTATTCTCTTAGAAGGTGAATCTATATACATGGATTTCACAGATGAAATTTTGTTTCTTCACATACTGCATTCCCAAAGATCTGTTTCCTTTTACACAAGTGGTGTAAAAACACTGTCACTTTTCTGGTTTTATGCTACCACTTTCTTTGAAGTGTCACCCCTAATTTTCATCTGCATTAAAAAGAAAAAAAAAAAAAGTTTCTGATGATTGGTACATTTTTGTATTTGTTTCAAAATATTCTGAAAAAGTTTGGGCTACCCGGTGCTTGATCAAAACTGAAGGTGCATTAGCAATTTCTTGTTGCATGTCAGACATACATAAAGAACAGCTCAGCTTGGTCATGCTCTGCTTATTTCACAGAAAATGATCTTGTTGTTCAGGTAGATCATGTTCATTTCATTCACTTCCAAATAAGTAATGTCTTTGATGTCAGCTAATTAGTTCTGCCCTGTGTGAACCTGTTTAATGTTTGCGTATCTGGGCTAAGATTGGGCTAAGATTGGGCTACCATAATAAAACCCTTCAAGAAAACTCTTCTAAAAGACACTTCTCAGGTCATACTTGAGAGCAGATTTCACATTCCACTTTTATGTGTTGAATTACCTCCTAAATATGGTTGTCATCTGACAGTGGTTTCCATCTAGGCAACACCCTTCTGGACTTGATAAAACTTTTCTTAATCTTGGTTTTGAAAGGACCTTAATACCCAAGATTTTACCGTATTTCTTTCCAGCTGTGACTCTTTGAGGTGCTCATTTGTGAGAGTGCTTTAGCCTTGACTCCAGCTGACTGACTTTGAACAAAATAACCGAGGCAAAATCTGAGCAGAATCTTAAGTTACCTCTGGCATGGATCTAAGTAAAGTAACCAAAACACTTTTAATACATGCTCAAATGCTAATGATTTGTTATTGCAAATGTTAGTTTGACTGTTACTGCTGAAAAATTAACCTTAAAGGTTCAACATTTTCCAGGTTGGTGAGACTTACTCTACAGAAGGCCCCCCTGAAGAGCTCAGTCCTTTTCTGTTTGCAGCAGGTTGTATACTAGTGCCCATAGCAACCCTATAAGGAACCACTGCTCCAGGGCAGACTTCCTGCTCCAAGCAGAGGGCGAGGCAAGGCACTAATAAATGCCATCTCAGTCACCTCCCTTTCTCTGTTTTAAATATTGTTACTTGGCTGATGATCCCACATCAGGAAGTACTTTATATAAAAACCTGAAATACACTTTGAATTAGCTACTTAATATCAAGAGTGCTAGACAGCAAGAAAAAAAGGAAAGCAAATCTCCTAGATCAATAAAGGATTAAATTATTGTATTTTACTAAGCTCAGTTCACAAGAGGAAGAAGAATCCAAATCTAGGACATGAAAAATAAGTCATATTTTAGTTGTTGAAGGAGAAATTCTAACTGAGACTGCTCAGCAGTGGTAATTTGTGACAGAGTGAAGGGCAAGGGAGCTTTGTTGCAAAAAAAGGGTTTGAGTGGCTGGGAGCAGGAATACCAAGGGCAGAAGGACTCCTTGACAGGAATTAGTTTCCCATGGTGATGGGATAAGAAACAAGCCTCAGTAGAGTCTTGAACTTTCCTGGAGTTGGGGAATGCAGGGTGAACCTTGGGGCAACAGAACTGGGCTGCGGAAAGGACCCACAACAAAGCTCAGATGCCCTGCTCAAAGGGTTGGTGCTGCTGATGCTTCAAGTGCCTATGAGGGATCTGCTTGTGAAGCGTCTTTGCAGACTCCATGTAGAACCATGCATTGCAGTGAAACTTTACCCAAGAATTGTTCATTGAATTTTTCTATTTTCAGCACAAACCTGTGTTGAATTCTCCTTGAAGGGTACCATAGAAGTTCCCTAAAAGTTGTCAAAACTATCTTAAAGAACACACACTGGGTTCAGGTGGTAGGATTGCTCTGCTTATGTACACCAATCTTTATGCTGCATCCAACTAAAGCAATACAGGATAATACCTGTTACACTATTTCATATGGCTTTTCACATTCTCATTATTGCATAGGTATTCAATGTAAGAGCAGCCTTGGTTTGCACTTTCATTTGAAAGCATCCCAGAATCTGTTCTAGTAATGAGAAATATTTGACGACACCCTTTAAACAGCTGATTGCTGCCATTTATGAGTTGCTCATTTTGCCTCTTTTAAGGATCTACAGCTCAGGATTTCAGACTGTCAAAAAGTATATTAAGATCCTATTATCATTTATTCCCACTTATTCACTGTCCTTTGCTTCAAGTATCATTAAGTTAATCTAGAAGTCTAAAATACTTTGCTTACTTATCAAAAGCATACCACATGCATGTCAGGTGGTGTATAAATGGGAGAAAAGCAGTAACATACTTAATTCACAGAGTATCTAGAATCTGCTGTTTCTCACAATATGTATGATATTTATTTAATTAAAATTAATTTAAATTAATCCCTTTTGTGTCTTTTTCTGCGTGCCAAAATTCACGCTGGCATTTGATAACAAAACTTAAAGCAATTAAAAGTAGTTTAAATTAACTTAAATTGCAGTTCCTAAAAGAAAGCACAAACAGATTCCATGTTAAATGACCTGACTAACCTTAGACATTTCAGTTCACTGATTTAATCTCTTTCTTCTCATTCTGAGATGTACATCAGTTCAAACTGAATGTTTAAATGACCCCATTGCATGTAGTATATTGACAAGCTAGGGCTTTGTTTGGGTATTATGATAAAATCCCCCAGGCTTTATTCTTCTACAGAAACTACTGGTACTCCAAGAATGAGCCCAGAACACCTTTTTGCTTTCTAAAGTTTGTAACTCAAAGATTTATTTTAAAGCATCATCTCTGTGTCAGTTACAAACATGTATTTATATAGATCCATCCATGCTTTGTATTCCTGTAAAGCTTAAGAAAACTTCTGTAACTTTTCCTAGGATTCATCTGTTTCCTTAACAAGATATAGGATACAATACAGCTGAGCTGAACTAGCCAGCTCTTTTAAACAGTCAGATAACAGTTTATTTCCTGAAGAGAGCTCCCTGATTACATGAAATTACCCTATGCTCAGTCTCCAAATTCTTGCTTAAGCAAGAATCACTCCCTAAAATTACATTTGTCATTACTACAGACTAGTAGTAATTATATCTAAACAACTGGTTGGGAACAGAAATTAAGAGTATGAGCTAAGCATTAGAAGTAGAATAATGCTGGATTTTCAGCAACATAAACACTGAAGAGCAGGAGATATGCAGTGATGCCTCCCACTCCACTCCTGTTGCATGATAGAGTATTTCAGAACCAGCTGAGAGACTGCCAATGAACACAAAACTGCTGTCTGAACTTACTACTACAGTGGATCTAAATGGTATAATTATTTCTAGTTCAGCCTAATGAGGTAATATATTTGTTTGTCAATAAAATACCCATGAAAAGCTAATATAGATAATGTCGTTTCTCCTAAAGTAACCTAGTCTTAAATATAAAATATATGGTAATAACACTAGAGGCTAAAATAACCTACAGCAGTTGATTACAGGAGAAACCAAGGATCTTCACACCTTAGTATGTTCTGAATGCTAGCTCTGACATCCTGCCATTCTTTCTGTTCCAGCAACTGGAATTCTTCTGCAAATCTTTCCCTCAATACCACCTTCATGCTAGCATTCAGATTTTGTATAGTTGTCTTTGTATAGGCTCTGCTGTTTTATTTCCCTACTCTTAATTACACCAGTTAAGATATGGGTATAATTAAAGTGGAAAGTAGCTACAGTTATCAAACATATGAATACAGGAATTTATGATAAATTTTAAAATATGCATATAAAATACATGATTGTGTTGACAAAGTGGGCTGAACATGATTTTGTGTCAGTATGAAATGTTAGGGTGAGATAAAGGCTATCTCATGGAACACCTTCATCGCAGGAAAAAAAGAGTTTCACTTGCTAGGAGCTTCCTACCAGCTAAAGAAGATCCACATTACCTTCATATTTTCAAAATTTATGCATTATAAGTAGCAGAGTACCGACAGCATGGAAATGTACATACAGAAGTATCTGCCATCAATCATAACAGTATACCTTAATCAATCTTGGAATTATCCTGACTTTGAAAGCACCACATAACTACCCTCACCAAGCAAAAGCTGACAACCTTTCTTATACAGGTACAGCTGAAAAGAGCTTGCTGAGTTTGAAATTTTGGTTCATGACATGCACAACAACCAAAGCGAACTAAAGTACAAGCACCAAGAGAAAAATCCCTCTGAGTTGCATTTTTCTATGCCTGCCTGATGATTGTAATTTACCTATATGTGTTATGTTATATGTGTGTTACCTATAGCTGATAGCCTGTAACACCAGACAACACCCTGCACAGAGCCCTCCGTACCAGAGGCTGGTGTGATGCCTGGAGTGGTGCCTTGCCCCAGCCCGCAGGGATGCTGTATCCGGCTGAGGCTGCTGCTGTCGCCTCTCCAAAGGAACAGCACGCTTCACTGCTGGAACATTTGTTCAGCTCGGCTGAAACCCTTGACGTTTGTTTGTGCAAGGTGTATTTGCTCTGGAATTCACTGTGAGAACGTGACATAAGCCATGACAGAGCTACCCTAAAGCAGGTGACCTACGGTTTTGTTTGCTTCTTTAGTCACAGCCTTGGGTCTCTTCTTTTTTTAGAAACCACCTTCCTTGTTAACTATTCTGGTCATCCAGTGAGCGCAGGTTTCTTTTGGTTTGTTTCTGTTACCCTTTGTCTTTGGATAAAAGTTTGCTTCTTTTTACTTTATTATATTTGACTTAAATTCTTGACAACAATGAAATAATTGTTCTTTGCCAGTGGAAAACATTTGATTTTCTTTTTTTTCTTATTCAATAATTTAACTGATCTGAAGCAACTTGGGTTCACTATTCATAGCACAAATTTGTGGCAAAGATCTGAATGCAGATATCTCTGATCACAAACGTACAATTCTCCTACGTGCACATGTGCATCTAGGTGGTCAGAACCTCTGCTGAAGGATAGCAGAATGCCTTTTCCATCACAGAAAACTTACCCAAGTAACATCTGTCATAAGTGGTATACCGATTAAATCCAATAGGATGGCATGCATTCTTCTTTCCCTCTTGGCATATGTATACATCTAGCTGAGTAATGGTTGGTTGGTTAAGGGAAAAAATTCATCAAAGGCTCAGTAAGAGCAGTTACCCCCTGGGAAATAACAACAAAATTTTGCAGGGACAGTAGTACCTTGTATTTTACATAGCACACAATTTAAAATAAATATCTCAATGCTACATAAACAATCCAAATCTCTCTGGTTGATACTTCAGTTGGCTATGTGTTATCAGACAGCTGGAGAAATGGGTAAAGAGGAATTTCACTGACTTCAGCAAAGGAGAAGGAAAAGTCCTTTTCCTGGGGAGAAATAACAACAGACATCAAAACAAGCTGGAACACAACAGCTGAGGACAAACTTGATAGAAAAAGACTTAGGGGTTCTGTGGGCAATTGAATTGAAATTGGTGCAGAGATGGCCAACAACCACCATCTGGGCTGCATTAGAAGCATTACCAGCAGGTTGAGTGAGGTGATCATTTCTCTCCACGCAGCACTGGTGAGACAACCTGGGAAACTGGGTCTAGCTCTGGGCTCCCCAGTATAAGAGAAACATTGTCATACTGGACTAACATCAGCAAATGGCCACAAAGGACACTGATGTAGAGTCTCTGTCCTTGGAGATATTCAATCCCCAGCTGGAGACTGGCCTTGAGAAATCTGCTTTTGTTGTCCCTTTTTTGAGCATGAGGCATGAGGCAATCTCCAAAACTTTCCTCTACTTCAGTGACTCTGTGATTCTACGTTCATCCAGGGAATTTACTCATTACTTTTTACTTATTTTTTCAGAAAGTGCTCTGATTTTTACTCTTTATTAAGGATTATCTCAGCAATGTGAACAATAAAATGCTTACCTGAAATTATCTCATGATAAATGGGGTGACATTACTTTGTATGTTTAAACACACATCAAAGCACAAAGCCCAACCCTTTGTGAATGCTCTTCAGCAGGATTAGAATGTAGGCAGTAGAAGACCTCAACAAAAGCATGCAGAGCAAAAAAAGTAAGAAAGCCAAAAGAATGAAGAAAAATCAGACATGACATGTAGAAATAAAATACTTTTGAATTAATAATCCAAATTGCACTTTAAAGGTGAGTATAATGCATTTGGTTTTTCAGAGTCAAATTTTCACACAGCAAAGTTAATTGGAAATAAGGGAAGGTTAATAATCAACATAGGCCCACAGGGTCCAAATTCTTTTTGGCAGGAAAGAGACGCAATGTGATTACCACCAAACTCTGGGATGCTACACTAGTCTAGTTTTGTCCTAGCTGTGTGTTCCTAGGCATATGTGAAATCCAGTACCACTTTCTAAGCTGATAAGACAATTCTGTGCTTCCTTCTATGCTTCTATGTTAGTTCATATTGTCTATTTAGAAGTGGGATGGAAGATAGTAGAACATTACATTTAATGAAACTGATTCAGAGAAGTGAAACAGGAAGAAATAAAGGGAAGAATATTGAGCAAGTCTAATACATTGCTTCCCCTTTCATTGAAAAACCATGATGTAATGGTTTCTGGTTTAAAGAGTACATACAAAAAAATTAAAATCAATTTTCATCCCTTCATGAGGTTCAATCAGGAGAAGTACACTTGAGTCACAACCTGATGCAGCACCACAGAGTGAAAGAGGAGTGGGTTAGGATCTTTTGGTAGAAAGGTACTTGGCGGAGCTGGTTGAAGGCACTCAGTATGAACCAACAGTGTGTCCAGGTGGCCACGAAGCCCTAAGGCAGCATGACTAAGGAAGTGATTAGCCCCTTGTACTCAGTACTGGTGAGGACACACCTTGAATCCTGTTCCATTCTGGTCCCCTCACTCCAAATAGGCATTTGAGTTGCTCTAGTATGTCCAGAGGAGGGTAACAAGGCTCATGAAAGCACTCAAGAGATTGTCTTGTGAAGGATTGATGTTTGTTTAGTCTGGAGAAAAGAAGGCTCAGGGGGGACCTCATTGCTCTTCTCAACTCTCTGAAATGAGGGTGCACTGAGGTGGGGCTGGTCTAATTTCCTGTGCCTGCAGTTTGAGGACCAGAGGAAATGGCCTTAAGATGAGACAGGAGAGATTCAAAACTTTTTTTCACTTTTAGGGTCAAGAACTGGAATAGGTTGCCCAGGAAAATGGTGGAGTCGTCATCCCTGGAGGTGCTCAAGAAAAGTCTGCATCTGTCGCTGGGTGATGTGGTTTAGTGGTTAAGGGACTGCTGTGGTAATGCTGGGTGGATGGTTGAACTGGATGACCTTGTAGGTCTCTTCCATGATTCTATGACTATATGATTAAATTTACCTCCTGTGTATGCTAATGATCCATGCTAAGCAATCATCTCCACTTAACTATATGTTAAAATGTATCCTTGTTTCTGGTATCCCCGAGGGCTCCAAGTGGTGGAAGGCAGCTTGTGATACTTTCTCACTAGATACTTTCTTTTAGCCACCCAGCAGAACCACAAAAGGCAGGTCGGGGTTTGTCCTGTGTCCCGAAATCCAGGCAACGAAGGAACCTGGAATTTGCAGGACCGGCTGTAGCAGAGATATTCCAGAGTGGCTTTCTGAGAGGATCCAGATGATCAATGGAGACAGAAACCGATTCTGCCGTGGTTCGGTAGAGATTTTATTGAGCTCTGTGTGAGCCCCCGAACACAGAAACAGCCAGGGCAGAATGACCTCGTCATGGCTNATTGAAATCGGTCCCTCAGGATCGGCAGGGGTGGCTCTGGGGTCGGGGTGAGGAAATATTGCTCAGTACTGGGGAAGGTACTGAGGTACACACTGCAACATCTATACAAGCTTTCTATTTCTAGTAGTTACTTTTCTATTGCCTGTCCTAAATATTTCTCTTGACTAAAAAGCAAAGAAAAAAAAAAAAAAAAAAAAAAAAAAAAAATTTACCCCCCCCCCCCCCCCCCCCCCCCCCCCAAAAAAAACAAAAAAAAAAAAAAAAAAAAAAAAAAAAAAAAAAAAAAAAAAAAAAAAAAAAAAAAAAAAAAAAAAAAANAAAACCAAAACAAAAAAAAAACCAAAAACAAAACAATGAAGTTCTGAAGTCTTTGAATAAAATACAGACATTATGGACCTTTAGAGCATATTAACAATACAGCACTTGTCTTCTTTACGGATGTGCTTCAATGAGATAAAATCATTGATTAAAGGAAGGTATTCATTGTATTCTACCATCTTGCTGAAGAGTGTATTAAAGCAAAACTCTGACAGCAGTACTTTGATTTATTTGACCTAAATCATTCACAGGACATTCCATAAAGCAAGACACTAAGAACTGAGAAAAATATTAAAGCTAGAAGTAAGGATTAAGGACACTGCAGTTTTAAAAATCAGAATTAAAACTCATGATAGAATATTCCTTAAAGATAAGAAATATCTCATAATAAATGTAAGTTAAGGAAGTAAGCCAACCTTGATTTCAGCTGTCCATTTAGGTAAGATGACTATGCAGCTCTGGACTTTTCTGAGTGCATCCTTAGACCATTCACTTTTGTTTCAAGGATTATCTCTTTCAGAAACTTTCCTACCTATACTATGTGACAACACTTAATGTTACCAAACACATTTATTTAAGGCAAATCATGATTAATATTGCTTTTAATAACGAAGAAGCAAAACTTCTCCTCCGCTGTAAGATAAGTATTTTAGCATAGTTTTGTAGTTCTCCATTACACTGTGCTGCATTGAAACCAGTTTTTGATGTCATCTCACATGAACACCCAAAACCAGTTTTACTTCTGATGATTTGTGTACAATTGGGTTATAAAAGTGCTAACATTAGCATTATACAGGCAACCTTTATGTATTGTTGGATAACGCTTTTCAAAAGCAGAAATTGACTGTGCTGGAATACATCAAACTATTAAGTATTTAATTTTTTTTCAAGTAATACATTTCTAGCAAAACATAATTCTTCTACTACTACATTAAAAACAGCAACAAAATGTATTTACAACATAATGAATAATAGCCATATAAAAATTCATTACTTGTATTTATCAGTCTTTATCAGATTAACAGAATCACACAGAATCACAGAATGAACTAGGCTGCAAAAGACCTTTGAGATCGTCAAGTCCAACATATGACCTAACACCTCCTCATCAACTAAACCATGGCACTGAATGCTCAACTTCAGGAGGTATGATCTGTTTACTGTTCAATAATGGCAATGACTGTAGATTTGATCCTGCCTCCAATAAAGGAAATTTTTAATAGGGACAAAGACTCTCAAAATGGAGAGCTCAGAAGATGCCAAATGCAGAGAGAACTGTATTCCTTTACTGCCATTAGGCTATATGCCTAACATGAAATAAGTGAGAGGATTAAGGTTTTTTCAATTAAAACATTCTCGCAATTAGAATTGGGTATATGCACAACTGGATTCTCTCCACTGCCTTTTAAAAAGTAAACAAAGTTTGAAGTATTCATAGCAAGTAAGACATCTCATTCAAACTTTCCTTTACTGTCTTAAACATCTAGAACAATTTTTCTTTATTTTCTTTTGATCTGGATAAATAGGCTCTGGTTGTATGAATGTATGAATATTAAAAAACAGTTGATGTTTAATTTGATAGGTTAGAAGGCAACAGGCTTTTTGCAGAGTATTCTATTGCTACTCTGATATATTGCAAATCAAACCACAACTATGCTGACAATTATGTTTAAATGAGATACAATGATATACAAAATTCCAGTTTATATCAAAACTGTATATTTTTCACTGGTCAAACTGGATTACATTGCTTAATTTAAAAATCAAATCAGAAATTTAAATGGTACAACAGAAATAAAATTATTTCCATAAACAATGTCTTCGAAAAGAAACAGAATATAGGGTATTAAATAAAATTCATATTTAGTCAGTCAGCTGTGGAACTTAATATAAACTATAAAACCTAATTTTAAAATAAAATTCTTAATCACGGTGTACTATTCCAAGGGTCCAATGTGTGAAGTTCTCAGTCAAAAATATAGGAAGAAATTTTTTTAACTGTTGAATATTCAACAAACTCTTTGATATAGACACATATACCTCTGCAAAATTCTTTTGATCTCCTAAATCTACATGAAATCCTGACAACCTTGAAAGTGAAATCCTGACTTTATTCAGATCAGTGAAAATATTTCTAGTATTATGAATACAAAATCCACAGTTTTGGTTGTCTCCCAGGTGCAGCTGAGTCTGGAAGGGTCAGAAATACTAAATAAGCTCAGCTTTGGGGAACACAAGCAAGCTCCCCTGAGTGTGTACTGCAATTTGTATGAATTCATAGCCTCAGTTCATATGAAATACACCATTGCATGTCAGATGAAATTTATCAATCAAGACATCATTCAAAAAGGATTATCATATATTTGAATGTGATGTTTGCATTTAAAATGAGAAGCCACAATAAGGTTGATATTACACATATATTTTGTTGTAAATCTAGATTTACATGGATCTTAATGAAATAAAAGAAGTAGTAATGGAATTAGCAGGAAGTCCATTCCATTGGATGGGCAATGGCCCATCCATTTTTCACTTCAACTTTCAACTTCAAATATATAGATAGCCTAGATTAAACAAAAAGCTGCCTCTTGTCTCTTACAACTAAATGCTAACAATTTTCTTGCAGAATGCAATCAAATAAGGAACCATTGCTATCATTATCCTGCATGGCATTTAATATATTAGGCCTGGGTAAGGGTTAATCTCAAAAAGTTTTCAGTTCTGTAACTGTGATAATGAATTCTCCTTAAGATGAAGGAACTTCAGCAATGTCTCATTCAGGCCAAAGTACTCATTTGAAAGTAGACACTTTAAAGTACTCTTTTAAAGTACTTTCCTGGAGTATTTGAGTCCTTGGAGTCCTATTACTACTTATTATTTTAGGAAACAAAGCAATAAAATATAATACAGGCTAATCAATCTCAATTTTAATGATGAATAAGCGGGGAAGAGTGAGAGGGGAGGTTTGGACTGACAGCACATCCAAGACTGATTTTGTGTTTTCACAGATCAATTCTACAAGTTAAAATAATCATTAAAATAAATTCATTCAGAAGCTGCTTTTGGAACAAATTCTCCCAACACAAAACTGATAGCAGATAGTTTCAATGCAAGCCAGATTCCTTAAAGTCTGAAGATTACACAGGGTTTAAAGCCACCCTTTAGGGTGAATTGATACAGATTAACAAGAATTATAGGTGAAGCTCTGAATATTCTTGGACTTCTGTTCCCACCTTGATGTTACTCCTTTAAACAAGTAACTCACCTAAGCAGGCTGACTCATATAAAGCAAATAAGAAGTCAGAATTCATAAGTCATATGATATCTTTTTTCAGGTTTAAGATATATTAGACACACCTTACTACTGATAAATTCTTCCACCTCCTCCTTTGCCTTTCTGCTCATGGACCAGGGGACACATGGACCCAGGTATCAAAGGAATCAAGGAAAAATTATTGCTCTCTTGATTCTCTGCTCCAGCGGAGGGTTCTTGCCTACCTGCTGGCCTCAGGAGCAACATCAACATCAACAAAGCCACTGGGGTGAGTCCCAGCAGCCTGCACAGCCCATCTGGTTCCAGCAGAGCAGGCAGTATGATCACCCACAAGACTGTCAGAAGGACAGCCAAATTCAAATGACAGCCAAGAGTTAAACATAGGAGAATTCCTCTAAAACTATGGGAAATTAATGACATCCATAATTAAGTAGTCCCCAAAGTAATCTATAATAAATTAAATGGCAATAATATGGTTGCTGCAGATCTGAGGATTGCTACTTACAACTCTAAGTAAGCTGTGTAAGATACAGCAGGAAATTTAAAAAATTATTACAGAGACAGTAAAGATAAACAGGTCTTCTTGTTAGAAAACTTACTTGGACAACCTTTCAAAAAAATTCCTTACTCATTATTTCACACACTAAGTTTCTTTCTACATTTTCCCTTGAAGACCCAAAGACTTGACATTCCCTACATAATGAGGGTTTTTTCCTAGCTATTTATAAGTTCCTCAACTGATCTCTATTCTACACTTCCAATTTAGACAAGAATAATAATAAGGGGCTGATAAACATTTCTCAGTTGTTAGAGGTAAGAAAAATAACAAATTAGCAGTTGGCCCGAAATCTTAACCAGCACAGCAAGAAATGCAACCCAGCCTAATGGGGTTGATGAAAAGCAAGATAAAAAAAATAACTTACAAATAATATGGGCACAGAAACAACATCCAAGAACATGGAAACTAACTTCATCTTGCAAACACCATCTGAGCAGTTAAGAAAATTATACTAAGCTTATTTATAATCACTCTTCTTAGAAACCTGGTTTTCAGGTTATCAGCCCACAATACTCTTCAAAGCAAGTCTCTCCCACATGCTTTTGCTTGCTTGTCTTCTCCAAGGGTAATTCTCAGATATCCTTGGTTTTCGTTTTCCTTTTCTTGCTAAATGAAGTCTAATACCAAAGACCTCTCTCTTGGATAACTTATTTTTTTGTGAGTACATCCTGTTCTCTACAAACTAAGTATTAGAAACTAATTTTCTTTTGCATCACCTCAAAGATTTTTCAGGGAACAACCAGACACTGCAACAATTTTATCAATGACAGTTCTTTGATAAAATTCAAGAGAACTTATTGATTAAATCCTGCAGGTGATGATTTCATTTTTGACCATTTGATGAAATGCAGCAGAGGCCCAGGAACTATTTATCTGACCACAAACAGTGCCAACAGGAACTTTTCATACCAAACTTGTCAGTGAAAAATCTCCTTCCATGAAAGTACTAGAAGACCTTGTTATTTCTTAAGTAATTGGCTGTTCAAGAGAAAAACAATCGCTTATAAATTAAATATTTCCTGGCATTTCATCCCTCATCAACTCCACTACAACTCTATTGGCTTCATTTCAGTTCCCTTTTTTTCATTTTTCCCTTTTCTCCAGCACTGTTTTAACCCATTTTCCAATGTGGTATCAGATTCTTGAGGTTTCCCTGGGGATCAGAAATGATCCTAATGACTGTGGCTACATTTCTGTGTAGGCAGCTACACAGAAATGTAGCCACAGTCATTAGGACCTTTTAGAGCAATCAGGGAGGTGTGTGCACATCAGAGGGCATGAGCCCTGGATAGACAGATTTCTCTTCCATGATTCTGGCCAATATCCCCATTAACTTCGGGGACATGTGAACTACAGCAGTCTTTCAGCAAATTAAAAATTACCTGTTATTTCTTTGAGTTTGGTGAGAAAAGTAAGTTCAAAAGCACAGGAGACACAGCAGAAAAAGTGACTAAAGGTCTCCCATTTGACTAAACTGGAAATATCTAAGCTGTGGCCAGCCACATTTATCCATGATACCATCAGCTAAACATGATAGCATAATAAACACTTTTCCAAGCAGGGTTGAGAGGCATGGCTGAAGGCAAGCTTGACCTGCAGAGAGCACAGTGCCAGTGACAGGGTCACTAGAACTACATCATCTCACCCCAGGACAAAAATGCAGGGTGTTCTCACTACGCCTTATAGACACAACTCTATCATATATCTATGTGTACTATAGAGTGCAAATACAGGGAGATACACATGTTCATGGACCTGCAGGGGAACCAACAATGGCAGAGCTCTGACCAGGACAGCTGTGCATTTGCAGCTCCATCCAGCCTCCATCCCCCTGGGTTAGCAAGAAAGTATGCTGCTGGAGACCTTTGGCATTGTCTTCCTGAGCAGGTGTAAAAGCTTGTTCCCAGATCTACCAACCTTGAAACACTTGTTCCTAAAAATATAAATACCTATTCAGACACATTTGCAAATATTTATTTAGTATCATTTAAAAAAAAACCCCAAAACTAACAAAACGTAAAGAACCCCAACTAACTCCAAAGTTAAGAAGTTGTTAAGAAGAGTGTTTCTATGCAAGACTTCGTACAGCTTATTCTGTATCACCACAAGAGGACACTCTTGAACAGAGTTTTTGATTTGTTTGTTTGTTTGTTTTTTTAATGAGGACAAGTGCTTGATAAGTTATTGTGTATTCAGTGGTAAATAAAGATTTCTGATCCCCGGGATTCCAGAAGATAAAGACATCTCTTCATATTCATTCAATCTTACCTAAGCTCAAATTTCAGGCAGTAAATAGATAACAATTTTGTTATTATAGCTGCTTTAAAAGTTTTAGATAAGCTAACAATTGTAGCCCCTTATTTAAGTTGCATTAGCCTTGGTTCATTAACTTTTCCTTATACTCTGTTCACAGCTTTTCTCTGAAATCGTATAATGTATTTTACACTTTAGTTACAAGATCATTGGAAACGTGCTGTTTCCATATGTATACAATTCTGGTACCAATACCCATGTACCTTGTCTTTATTTGCTAGAAGCAACTAGGCACATACAATTTTTTAAAGAAAACAACTTAGGAAATGCATTTTGATAAATATAAAACTATGTTCTTAAAAATCAGTGATTGTATTAAAAATATTGAAATAACTGCAGTGACATTGCTTCATAATCATTTTAAAGACATTAGGTAAAAGTTTTTTAGACAGAACAAAACAAGTGTTTACAATATGTGAATTATACTTTAAAACATCTGAGGTGCTAATAATAACTTTGGGACAAAAGGAAAAGAAAAAAAGAAAGAAAATATCTTGCTTCTTTATAGTCAGCTCAGGGGAACAAGTATTTACATGTAGAAACAACCTCCATTTTGGCTTTTATATTACCTCTAGTAAGTTCTGTGGCCTGAACAAGAACAAAAGAGAAAAAAATAGTTGAAAGATAAATTAGCTTCTTCACACATACATCTTAACAATAAACTGATTAGAAACAATAAAATTTAAGATATCTGGTGATGCTGGTTATATTTGGGTTAAACGTGTTTCATATTTAACTTCATTTTAAGGTTGCAATGAAAGTGAGTGATACTGTTATCCAAGATGAGTAGGACTTTAACACCTTTACCAAAATGGTTTGTTGTTTTGGGGAGAGAAGAGTAACTTCAAGTTGTTATTCAGTTATTCTAAATTACACTTTTAACTTTGACTTTCATCATGGCAGCAATTAAGCAGGTGCAGGAGATCCTGATTACCTTACCTGGCTCTGGGATATTCTGCTAAGATTTGCTTAGTTCCTTCATATCTCTTCACTGATTTTAATTCAGTCTGATGTGGTACTTAACTTTAAAACAGCTTTTCCCACATTACTTGCTCCTGTCTGATCCATCACAGCACTTCCAAAAGGCTAAATCCACTACACACTCACCATGAACAGGAAGGATTTTGAAAAAGAAAACATGAAGAAACTCATAGTAAAACAATCTCTGAACAACACCCAGTTTATAGCTGATAACACCGCTGTGGTTTTTGTCATTGCTACTTTTTGGTTTATAATCTATATGGGAGCCAAACACTTGAATAAATACAGCTGAAAACAGGATTGAACTCTTTACTTTGTATCTTTGGAAATACTATAAATACCATAATTGTCAAGGCTTTCTTGTGTATATTCAGAGTTTTAAAGTGTTTAGCTAGATGTGAGGTCTACTTTGTTAAAACTTAGTAGTGATTACATAATTTAGGTTTGCTATCCCCTTTTTTCTAGGTTGCTACTTTGTGATACATTACCCAACCTTTTGGGGGGAATATCTTGTGATTTCATCGTTTTGCTGATCAATTTTTACTAAATGCACTTCTTGCTGCCCTGCCAAAAGAGTATTTATAACACCAGAAGTCAATATGCAAAGTACAACCATAATGCCAGAGCTGTTACTCAGAGGCAACAGTGACACCTGCAGAGCCAAAATCTTTGAAACAGATGTTTCATAAGCATCCTGATGTTTTATAAATTTTCTGAGTGCTATTACAGTATAATCATATCTTACTGTGGGTTCTTAAATATACCAAAGTGAGTGCTACAATGCATGTCATAAAAATTTGCACATATTACACACTCTTACAGACTTTAAGAAATTGGTCTCATTGTCCAGCACACAATATTCGGGAATAAGTTGTACACATTTTACAGCTCAGGGGATATGCTGAAGTTCAGTACAATGGTTTGTACATCCAGGATGTGTTCTAAATTTGCACATGAGAGGTGAAAGCAGAAGAGAGGCTTTGGAAATGACATTTTGGCAGGTGGAGCTTTGTGCTTTGTGGAGGGTAATTGCCTAAATCTGAACAGGAAAGGAGACTTTGATCAGAAGAAGAACACACACAAAGGAGGAAGTCATGAGTACATGGCTGGCAGTAGAAATTCTGTTTTCAGCTTCTGAGCTCCCTTCCCACAAGAAGCATACCTGATGTGCTATTGTAAGGGCACTTAAACTAGCACAGCTATGGGGCACTATGACAAGGGCTGCTCACACATTAAAAGATGAGTCCTTTCTCTGAGCACTGACAGCACTTCTACTCTCTAGAGACATGTTTTATGTCATTTCTGATGTTCCAAAATAATTTTTTGGGTAAACAATGTGTTGGGAAAGGGCAGGGGGACGCACTGAAGAGAATGTCCCATACATCTGAGACTGCAAAATTTGTGGGGACTATAATAATGATCTCAAACATGTAGTAAGTAACATTTCTGGTGAGCTGTCCAAAGAAAATATGTCAGCTATTCTGGCTTAACAGTAGACTGAAATTTCAAGAGCAAGTTAGACAGCTATGAAGAAAAATTGACTCAATCTATTTTTCACTACCAGTTGATGTTTATTTTGGTTTTATGCCCATTAGTGCAACAAAGATATTTCCTTACATTACCTTTGTTATTACAGTTTCCTGTGGTCATATCAGGCTCTCAGGCAGAAATGGCACATGCCATGAGGTAGGCAAAGCCAGTAAAGCAGTGGTGATGGTCACTGTGATAATGAGTTGGGTATATCCAGTGGTTATATACTTTCTGAGTGAGGTTTACAGCTGTTGACTTTGCTCTCAAGAAGAAGATTTAAGCAAACTTCATGCTTAAAAGGCTTTATTTTGGCTTTGGCTTTGCAGAAGTCCTTTCCAATACCAAAAATGTGTGTCATTGTGTGCATACCACCCTAGCTTGGGGAAGAAGAACCTGAATATTCAGGAATCTGAATATTTGAGAAAAACACATTAAATGACATTTAGGTTTCTATTGAGAGATTCACTGCACTAGAATTTAATTCAAAAGTATCTGCAGCCCTATCAAAACTTCTCTTTAGGGAATTATTAATATGCATAATACTGAAACACAGAAAATATTTTAAAATGGATTTAGAACTAGGCTTTTCA